>JBAMJV010010653.1:0-38979 GCA_037951105.1 Echinarachnius parma | reverse complement strand
GACTATTTTCTTTATTATTTTCTTAATGAGGTATAATGTATATAAATATAAATTCCAAAGAAATGCATTTATTTTGCCAATTCGAATAATATTTTGCTGGACATTTTCTGGATAATGAAAACATTAGTCTTATGCAGGGCCCGCTGGGAGAGCAGTGTTCGTCACTGAAGTGGCTACCCTGTGTAAATAAAGCGTTATTGTCATTATTTTGTATTATTTGTATTGGTAAAGAGATAACTGAATTGCCAAACATTCATATCTGGATACATACAGTACACAATGTGAAAATGTGTGCACAGTATAGTTAGCATGAATACGCGTGTTAAGTTTCCGTCTTTTTAAATTTGCTCGAAGGCTCGAATCGATATTATATGCTGCATTCAAACAAAACAATTTTAGGGCGCTTTTGTTGGTGGTAAGAGAATTGCAAGAGTAGCCGCTTCATTGTGGTTGATTTGTTTGGGTATACACACTTTAGTGTCAGGCATTCAATCGCATAATGAAGTGACTTATTAAGGATTCAGACAGGGAACATGGGTGCACACAAAGAGAAGAATGGGTGAGAATATCGACGTGTCTCGGCCGAAAGGCCAGGGGATGGAATACAAGGAGAAAGGCGAGGACAGACATAATCGAACCGAGATAGAGCAGTCAAACATGACTTGTAATTTGGTATGGGGGAGGGGGGGGGGGGGGGGGGGGGGGTGTAATGGATGCTCTACCAACATATGTGCACACACATGCAACATGGACATGTTGCCTTATAACCTGTATAAAGAAGGAGCTTTCGTATTATATTGGTTAACTTTGCCAACAGTGTTGGTCGAAATTAACGATGTTACTATTAATATAGCTATTTCCAGAGGATTAAGAGAGGCAAAGTCCAAACACCCTACAAGGTGGTAACACAAATTATGATTTACCCCATTTGTGCAAATGAGGTACATGTATATAATTATTAGTAATTTGTCCGAATATGCGACGCGTATTTCATGAACTGCTCAAAGGTTTTAGGTGGAAACTAATTCCAAGTAATTTCAATTCATAATTCAATTATGATTGACGAATGAAGGTGTGTTCTTATTATTTATTTGAGGCTCTTCCTTGTAAAACGAAAATATTCAAGATAACGCAAATTATTAAGGACATTCATCTTAAACTCCATAATAAGTATTACTCGAATCATGAGGCAATAGACCGCCTCGGTTGGGTAATGTATATGCAAATAATATGCGTATGACTCCCCGTCGGCAAGCTTAACAATAGTAACTAAGTCGGGATAAGCAAGCTAGCTTGCCGGACTTAGTTACTATTGTTAAGCTTGCCGACGAGGAGTCTGACGTCATACGCATATTATTTGCATACATTACCGAAGCGGTCTACTGTAAATGTATGTTACAAATTGATACCGTAGCCCAAATACCTACGATGAGTATCTTCTCACTAGTTTACCCTTTTCTATATTGATATTCAATAAAAGGACACCATGACATGTGTGAACGCGACGTTGTCAAATGATTAGACAGGCAGTCGTATATCGATTTGATGTTATTGATGATTCACAAAACGCGACATCATGAAGCATTTGTCCGAGCGGTCCTTTTCTATCCGATGGTAGTGTTGTGATCGAAACCTGTTTCATTATTTACCACTTCAATGTTCAAATGAATGGATAGGGTGAGATGTGACAATAATATGTAGCGTGGTCGGACTTATTGGGGGGGGGGGGGGGGCACACCAGGGCCCCGTTGCAGAACGAGATACAATCGATTATACGTTACAATTAAATGTAAGTCAGATCTTGTGTTCTAGTAAATGCGCAAATCTGATTGGTTGAAACGCGCAAATTGTCTGACTTACAATTAATTGTTAACTTACAATCGTTTCTGAACCCGATAGTTGGCCAAGAGAAAACTTGAATCCTGCATAGCAGACATGAGACGATGGATGATAATAAATAGAGTCAAGTTAAATGATGATAAAAGTGAATTTATAGTTGTTGTATCTCAAAGGCATCGTATTAAGATTCAATGTAATTCAATACAAATTGGTGACGTAGAAGTCCAAGCAGTGTCAAATGTTAGAAATCTAGGTGTTCAATTTGATTCCACTATGTCAATGTCATCGCACATTGTACTATCATATCCATAATATTAGTAGTATTCGTAAATCACTATCAAAATAAGTAGCTGCCTCTGTTATTCATTCTAATGTTACATCACGTTTAGATTATGGTACTTCATTGTTATATAATGCACCAGTTACACAACCTGCTAAGTTACAAAAGGCTCAGAATGCTGCAGCACGAGTTCTTACTGGTATTTCTAAGTTTTCTCACATTACTCCTATTTTGAAGGACCTGCATTGGTTACCTGTAAAAGAGAGAATTATGTATAAAATACTTCTTATGACATGGAAAGCTCTCAATGGTCGTTCTCCTCAATATATTTTGGATTTGTTTAGTGTATATGTCAGTCTGGTATATGTACCAAATCGAAATCTTCGCTCCCTGAATTGTAATATGTTATCAGTACCAAAACTTTAATCGTTGGCAGGTGAAAAGTCATTTTTGTATTCAGCACCAATATTATGGAATTCTTTGCCAGTTAATGTTAGAAATGCAACCTCAATTGAGTCATTTAAAATAGGTATAAAGACATTTTTGTTTAAATTAGCATTTGATTAGGGACTAGATTTCTCTTTCTCTCTCTCTCTCCTTTACTTTCCTTTTTTTCTATTGCGCGTGAGAATAGTGTTCACTAGAGTCATGGCGCATTATAAGACAGTGCTCTATATTATTATTATTATTATTATTATTGTACGATCTCTTTCTGCAACGGGGCCCTTATGTATTTCTTTATTTTAACATAATTGCTACTCTTATGTGTTTGTACCTTTTTTGGTCAAATTATGGGGGGGGGGGGGACCCTGCCCCCCGTTACTATGCCACTAATGAGTCTTATGTGGGCGCACTCTGCAGGGTTTTCCCCTTCTATAGACTACCGTATGCCACTTATTTTAATAAGCTAAATCCTTCTTTTGAGGGGAGCCATACGTTGGCATTTTCGCTTTCCTGTTATTGAGATGTGCAATAATCCCGTCCTTTCTATCGTACTCATGTATTTCCTCTTGGGAATCACTAATAATGGAAATAAGTAATGTTTTTTTTTTAAAACCACCATCATCTGTCCATCATCTGGTTTGACTAAACATCGGATTGCTAGACCGGCGGTCTACCACCTGGGCTATAGAAACCCCAGTGTGGTGCTCGTCCCTGATACCCTTTATTTGATTCTTTGATTTTTAAGCATTTTTAAGCACAAAAAAGAGTCTTTTTTTAGGGCAAATGGAGACAGTTGGCTTACCCAGTAGGGTATTTAGGGATTATGCGAAATCAATCTTCAGGGTTTCCCCCTTCTTTAATTTCCTTTTATATCAGTTCCCGCATTGTCAACACGTAGGCACCGTAGTGACCTCGATTATTTGATTGAAAGAGAACAAAACACGACAACATGCATATCGAACGTGCAAGCGGTTCTGTTTTATTCGATTGTAATGAATGTTGGTCAAAACAGGTTTCATTATTTTGTTACAGGAATGGACAGTCAGCGAAGCGATCTACCTTCTACGGCCTTAAAGGGATAGTTGAATTTTCGTAAAAAACTTTGGTCAAACTGAATGTTAGTAACCTAAACCTGCACCATTACATTACAAACTAATTGAGAAAAAAAAACTCCACCATGCTCGAGAGGAATATAAAATTACAAACCACTAAGTAAAATGCCTGTTATCATCCAAAAGGGCGCTCTCTAAAAACTCATTGGTTTCAACCATTTTAAGTAAAATATTGTGCATGTTATGTTTTGTTTAAATAGTGCTTAGAGATAGAGAGAGAGACATTATCGCCAACTAAACCCCTCAAAAAAAGTTCGGAAACTCAACTTTGATCGAATTATATCACTCTTATTGTCAAATTGTATTTTTTTTCTTTTAGTGTCATTGCAATGCATGATGATTTCCCTTTAAAATGGTACATCATTTGTCATTTATTTCAAATCAGGGAATAAGAAGTGCGTTTCAGAATGGAGGATGGTCAGAAGTCAAATGTCGCAAAATGGGCCGAAAGTATTCAATTGGGAAATTTGACTCTTGTGTCGTATTTTTTAATGTTCAAGTTGTATCGAAGATTGTAGCGTGTTCAAAGGATTTAAACTTATCAAATTTGGTATCATTTTAAAGGCCATGTGTCTATCTTTTCAATACAATTATGTCCGTAACAATTTTATTAACAGGTAAAGTATGGTACAGCTGAATATGGGGAGGGCCGAAAGTAAAATGTTGCAAAATGCATTTCATTTTGTGAAATTGAAGGCGTTGCATGGAAAAACGACTATTGGAGGAGATGTTTTGGGGTTTTACATTGCATAATCATCAGTAAATTTAACATCATGTGAAAGCGTGTTTATTTTTCCTTAAAATCATGTCTCACCTGTAATAATTATGCTATTGGGGTGTGTGCAGTAAAACCGAATATGGGGGTCTATTAATGCTATGAATTTAAGACCGTGGCTTCTTGTTTCAAGATTCCGGTAAGATATTGTTGTATTAATCATAACGCTATCATCATTCCGTGTTTCACTATCGGAAAGCTCGTTAATTTATCTTTAATATGATATCTCATTTGCAATGAGTATGCGGAATGTGAGTGTGCAGTACAGGAAACTCACAAACTTGATGTATTGAAAATGCATCAAATTTCTCTAAACCTACGCAAACTGGCCAGAACTGGCATATTAGCGCCCTTTTTGACCGTGTAGGTATGCCCTTATTACCACGTATCAAATGGTAGAAGTTCGACATTGCAACGTGTCATTTTGAGTCCCATACATTTAGAGGTACTACACACACCTAAATCACATAACCACTATGAATGGGGCATTATTTTTGTGACAAATTAACACGCTTCAACATGATGTTGAATTTCATAATGATTTTATAAAGTAAAGTACTAAAATATCCCCACAAAAAGTCATTTTTGGATGCAACTCCTTCAATTTCACACAATCAAATGCATTTTGTTTACATTTTGATGTCGATCTTCCCCAATATTCACCTTTATTGTGCCTACCCGGCTTTCATAATCATTCCAAGTGAGGTGTCATTGGAAAGATAATTAAACAGGCTTTTTTCTGATACGGTATTCAACAGCCTCTCTTCATTGTCAAGATATTCATCGTCGAAAGAATTTGAACTTGAGAAAGACCGTGATATGGGAGTCAGACCTTCCAACTGAAGTTTGTTGGCGCCATTTGTGACATTTCACTTCTGACATTCCCCCATTCTCAAATATACTGCGCATACCTCGTGCTCGTGATGCTTACGAATTTGGTATCATTTTAAAGAGGTATACACACTCTTTCAAGTGATACCAAATATAACCATTATGATTTCATAAGAACATAGATATAATCGATCAAACTTGAGTTTCCGAACTTTTTTTGAGGGGTTTATTTAAAAACCTCTTTTGTGAAATGTTGAAAAGAGGAAGCATTTAAAAAAAATTCTAACGGCTGGTTCAAAATTATTGAATAATAATTGTGGGGCCCCACAATTAATAAAAATGGTTATGTTTATAGATATTTCAGCCGTTTCTGCACCGATTTTGACAAATAAAGTTTATTCTGTCCCTGATACCCTCTAATTGATTATTTGATTTTAGAGCAAAAAACGAGTCTTTTTGAGGGCAAATGGAGACAATTGGCTTACCCAGTAGGGTTAGGGTTTACCCCTTCTTTAATTTCCTTTTATATCAGTTCCCGCATTGTCAACACGTAGGCACCGTAGTGACCTCGATTATTTGATTGAAAGAGACAAAAACACGTACAACATGCATATCGAACGTGCAAGCGGTTCTGTTTTATTCGATTGTAATGAATGTTGGTCAAAACAGTTTTCATTATTTGATACAGGAATTGACAGTCAGCGAAGCGATCTACCTTTTACTGCCTTAAAGGGATAGTTGAGTTTTCGTAAAAACTTTGGTGAAATTGAATGTTAGTTACCTAAACCTGCACCGTAACATTACAAACTAATTGAAAAAAACTCCACCATGCTCGAGAGGAATGTAAAATTACAAACCACTAAGTAAAAAGGGCGCTCTCTAAAAACTCGTTGGTTTCAACCATTAAAACTATTGTGCATTAAAATATTGTGCATTTTATGTTTTGTTGAAATAGTGATTAGAGAGAGAGATATTATCACCAACTATTTAAAACCTCTTTTATGAAATTTTAAAAAGAGGAAGCATTTTTTAAATTTGTCTAACGGCTGCTTCAAAATTACTCTGAATAATTGTGGGGCCCCACAATTAATTATAAATGGTTATGTTTATTGATATTTCAGCCGTTTCCGCACCGATGTGGACAAATAAGTTTATTTTGTCATTAAAATTGTATGTTCTTTTAAATTTGGCACTCAGATTTTCATTTTCTCACAAAAATTGTTGTGTTGCGCCCTCTATACCAATACTCAATTATCGCTTTAAAGGGTACCACCACCCAAAAATAATATTCTTATAAATGAAAGGTAACATGTTTAGTAGTCCATTCCACCAACAAGGTTCAGAATATGTGTTTCCAGAAAAAATATATAATTGGAAACGCATCACCATTCTAAATCATGCGTTCATGTGTCTGCATACAAAGACTCCCTTTATGTCTAGTAGCGAACGAATCGTTCATGATTATATCAGGGATCTGGGAGTGTCCAGACCTCATAATTCCATGATTATAATAGCCGTATTCAGACCGATAAAAGCCAATCTTGTGGTTATCTTGTGGTTATCTCGTGGTCTGCAATCTTAGAGGTATCTTGTGGTTAGCGCTCGTTTGAACACGCAAAACTCGTAGTTATCTTGTGGTTTCCAAACCATAGAAGTATGAATAAACAAACCCAACCCGTTTATAACTAGAAGGCTCACTTAACGCGCGCAAGTCACGTGTCCCATAGACTTTGTACATGGGCAACATGGCGGAGTGAACCGATTTTTGAAGCTCCCGTAGCCTACTTCTCTACGTCATCGCGTAGTGACCTAGAAATACTTGACCAATCATCATGCTATGCAGTGCGTAGACTATCGCGCCTATTTTCCTGCGCACTGTCCTAGATTTGTATCACGCTTCTGAACAATGGGATCCATGGTGACGTATGCATATGAACTTGTTTTATTGACCTCGATCCGGTGACGACGCGTATGAAACTAATCTGTGATTGGTTTACCTGTAGTTTCCAAGTAACCCATAATGCAACCAGTTGTAGGCTCTTCCGGTGAGCAAAATCGCGGCACTCTGGCAGCAGTAGCCGTATTCACACGATGAAAGCCAAGTTCTTAAGAATTGCAATTCTTAAGAATTGCAATTGAAGGGGATAGTTACTTTTTGTGTTACGGTTTATTTAATATCACACAACGGTACCAAAACATATAGTTGTTCTTTGCCCTTGAACAGTTGAAGCAGATTTTGAATATTTTCGACCTAATTACCTAACCACTACCAGTAACGTTAGAACGGCTTAATTTAAATATAAGTATTCATGATACTTCAGCAATATTACGGCAGTATTCATACCGGCCATACAGCTTTTTTCAACTTGTCAAGCTCAACCCATCCAGCACTCAGTATCACCCTGTAATTTTCATATTTTGTTTCGTTATTTCCACAATGCAGTGATGCTGATTATGTGATTCGTGATGGCTGATGAAGATGGCAGTGACGACCCGAAACCAGAACCTGATCACATTCATTGGTCTCATTGTGCTCAGCACCACCATCTCCTGCTGTTGTCCATCTCACTCTCGAACAAAAATGGTAATTATCTTATAACAAATAATTATCTTTAAAGCCCGGTCACGGTCACATATCGCCGGATAACATGAACGGATATCCCGAACGAATATAACATTTGCGAAGCTCA
This sequence comes from Echinarachnius parma, assembly GCA_037951105.1. NCBI lineage: Eukaryota > Metazoa > Echinodermata > Echinoidea > Clypeasteroida > Echinarachniidae > Echinarachnius > Echinarachnius parma. Next base: position 31,008 of record JBAMJV010010653.1, on the reverse strand, counting down.
AATTGTCCGGTGTTGAAAGTCGTCTCCATTGCTTCATGCATTCCACGGGATAGAACAACCTACGTCGCCTAACAAGGAACGGACAAGAAACATAATATAAGAACGGAGACGAACGGATTGGAAATTGTACCCTCCGTCGGGCAGTCCGTTTACGCTATCCTGCGATATGTGACCGGGCCTTTACCTACGATAAACCGACCATAACTAAATCGCATGGCCGAATTCGTATCCTAATGTAAAGGCACCAGATAGCGTAACGGATGCCCAACGGAGATTATCTTTGTCAATCCGCTCGTCTCCGTTCGTATGCGTTTCTTGCCCGTTCCTTGTCAGGCGATGTACGTTGTTCTATCCGGCGGAATGTTTTGTGCATGAAGCGATGCAGACGACTTTCACCACCCGGATAATTTTATTTCGCAAATTTTCCATCCGTCGGGTATCCTGTAGCTTGTTGCCTGTTGGCCTGTAGCAACTTTAGTCCCGGGCTCACAACAAAAAAAACAAACGAGGATACCATTTTCCGAAACCGGTTAAACCGTTTCACAACCATGAAAGTGTACTAGCACATTTATGGCTGTCATGTGCCACAGAGTATTATAATTGTTAGTACTTTTCACTATCTATTCAATCCATCTAGGTAGATTATGCATCATGACAAAGGGCCGCTTGACATTTCAGTCTTAGTTTAACCGACACCACTGATAAGTCTTGGATGATCCAGGACGCCATATCAACGTGACAGACACGTAGACCAATCTCAAGCGACCATTCGTCCTGATGCCTATATAGGCAGAACTGGATGGATTGATTGATCATATGACATGAAACAATTAGAATATCTCGGGTGGTACATGACAACCATCAATGGGATTTTCGAAATCCCAAGGTTGAACAGGCCTGTACCGCATCCCCCAAATTTAGAAAGGTCCATTTTTCCTCCTAGTCGGTCTCGGCCATCACTTACGTTGGTTTCGGTCTTGGCAGTTATAGGTCTTGGCACGATCACCCCCCCCCCCCCCCCCCCTAGGGGGGTAATAGGGGCAATACGGGTATGTGCCGCTTCAATTCAGCCGCTCCTAAGGGTGTCATTTTGATCAAAAAAAGGCCGATCACAGCTTCTAAGGGTCTTATTTTCATATTTTTTCAAAGGCCGATCCTAGCTCCTAAGGGTCTCATTTTCATCAAAAATGGACCGCTCTTTTTAAGTAAACTTCGAGTAAACGATACCCCGCTCTTTAGACCTATGATGAAAAGATAGCCGCTCTTTAGACCCCCGTTTTTAAGTTGGCTGAGGCACACCCCCGGCCTCCATAGACCCCCGTTTTCACTCAGCTGGACCACTCCCAAGACCCTATTCCCCCCTCTCATCCGCTCCATAGTTAGACCCGCGTTTTAAAGTCGGCTGAGGCACACCCCGCTCCCTATAGCATGTATAGACCCCCGTTTACACTCGGCTGTACCGCTTCAAGACCCTATTTCCCCCCTTTCTCACCCCGCTCCATTAGACCCCCGTTTGGAGTCGGCTGAAGCACATTCCTCCGCCAAAATATAATTCGAGTATGAGAGTATACCCTCGCCCCTCGAGATGGTCAGTGGTCTCGGCCACTTTTGTAAATTACGCACCCCCTCCCCCCCCCCCCCCCCCCCCCCTCCCACACGCCACCACCACCCGTTTCTGGTAAATCCTGTTGTGCCGCTTATAAGAATTCGGGTCATTAAATCCAATGCTGTTTGAAACACAACCTTTAATATAGAAACAGCAAACACAGTATAATAAGTATCTTCAATTTTTAATTGAACCAATTGTCTTCCGAAATATAACTATCACTGAATAAAAAAAGTGAATATCATTATTTGTATTGTATTGCGCATTACATCTGAGCAAAGAAATGTAGAGGGACTGGAGCATGTGACCTCATGACTGCTAGATCAATGCCTTAACCGACTTGAAATGGATATTATACACCTGATCAGCTTAATTTGTTTTAATGCATACATAACTGATTTCGAACATGTAAAGAAATCTGACCAGAATTCAAACCCGAGACATCCGGATTACTAGACCGATGGTCTACCAGCTGAGCTACGATGCCGGTGTCGTGCAATTGCTTTGCTCTTTGTCATTTACATGAATGAATCGATACGTAAATTTATCTATCTCATGTCCTAAATGAAGAACAGAACAAAATGATAAATGAATGCATGCATTGTACTTGGTCCTTTTATCTATTCAGTATCTTTCACGTCGGTGACCGAAGTGCATCTGCAGTGACCCCATCTGAGGTTATCACTCCTGAACAACTGCGAGAAGAGGAAGGGGGTCACGTGACAGTTCAGAAGAGCGCCCTCAATGGCTCCATCTCGAACATACGGTAAATATTGGTCACTGAGCTAATCGATAATCACTTATATGGAAAGCACATAAGTTCAAAAATGTATTTGTTTTACAAATTCAATTCATGCATTTAAGCGCATGTGCCCTATAATGCAAATTAAAAATGGCTTGATTTTCACACACTAGCACTTGTTTCACAAACCATAATCAATTATTCAACCACATGCGCTGTTTCATAATAACTTTGAAATAGTTTTGTCAAAGCAGAAGTTTAAACTTCTCGTTACAAAAATTATGATAAATGGTTAGGGGCCGGGACTTGCTTCTTGTGTTGTGCATATTTTCATTCTGCACACACAAAATTTAAAGGTTTCGAACGTGCCTAAAATAGCAATTCGCTATGCACCCCAAAGTCGGAGTGCACCATCATGCACCCTTAGGTTCACGGTCTGCATGGTCTGCACCCTATATGATGCAAACGCACTTTGGGTGCAGAATTGTACCCTTTAAGGTACTGCTGTAGTAGAGAATTTAGGGAGCAAATTTGACCCTCACTTTGTTTAAGTATGTGAGTCGACTGTTTTGTCTTTCTTTCCCTATAGGATATGAAACTATCTCAACTACTACGAGAGTCTTGCCGCTATCCAGCCTCGTAGGAAACAGCACCTCGTCGAGGCGTGCCACAAAACATATCCAAAACATCGCCATGACCGCAACAGCCTCTCAGAACAGACCCTCAAACATCTCTATGTGAACGAGAAGCTCAAGTTGGTCCTACCTGCTCGGTCCCAAAGGATGGGTGCACCAATTGGAAGCGCGTGCTCCTCGCCATTGATAACACCTCGCTACACGTCGCCAACATTTCCCGAGACATGGCGCATCACAGTGACCTGAAAACGCTGCAAGACTATCCCGAATACAGACGGACAGCAATTCTCAAACACTATACGAAGTTCCTCTTCACGAGGGATCCATTTGTTCGTCTGCTTTCCGCGTACAAGGACAAGTTCGAGGGCATCAAAAATCTGGACTGCGAGCGGCACGGCGAGTACTTCAAAAACATGGCCTCAGAGATACTAGAGCGCTACCGCGCGAACGCGACGCCACAGATGGTGCGCGCCGGAGAAGGTGTAACTTGGACGGAATTCGTGAGCTTCGTGTTGAACTCGAGCATGCGCCCTGATGTCATTCTTAACGAGCACTGGCAGACGACGGACGATCTATGTGCACCATGCATCATCAAGTACGACTATGTAGGAAAGTTAGAGAATATTCATGAGGATAGCACACGACTTATGAGGCGTTTATTTCACCCGTACCTATCAAATGAACGGGTATACTATCTGAAATCTACCAAGCCAACGGTCAGACATTCTGCTGAATTTGACAAGGCGTTTGGAGCAATCACCATCAACGAACTCAGGCAGTTGTGGAAGATTTACGAGGTAGATTTCCAGCTTTTTAATTACACAGAACCGAACTTTCTATCTCGTAAGCATGATGACAGGTAATAATGTTATCCGAGGTGGATCCGTGGAACTAGCTAACTAGTATCAGTGGCACTTATATCCTGCACGTTCAGGACTGCAGCCTTATATGTCTGCATACTTGAGAGGTTGGTGGTTTACCAATATACCAAATTAAATTGTATCAATTTCAGGGGTGAGCGTGTAGTCACTTTAGGGGGACCACCAAGCATAGAACAGGCATAATTATATGGTTTGGTTCCGTTGTGTCATATAAAATAGATGTTCAACATTTAGCAACGTGGTGCGTAATTCATAAACAATGCAATTAATTACCACCACTTACGGAACCATTATGGCCTTATGGTTCCGTAAGCGCCAAGCGTTTGCGAGAGCGCCAATTCTATTCACGCGTCCGTTTGGGGACAATAGAATCACGGACGATATGTTCGTCCTAGACAATCGAGGTAGTCTTCGTATGCAGACCAGACCCATGAACACATAATTATGTTGTAGAATGGCGACGCTTTATTCCAATGATATATTTTTATTCTTGAAACATATTTTTCTGAACTTTTTGGTGGAATGGATTACTAAAAAATTGTACCTTTTATTATGTCCATCGGATAGGGTGTCTTTTCCAATGAAAAACGATACCAAAAACAGTCATTTTCGTGTAGTTTTTGTGTTAGGGCGCTGTGAGTGACACCATGTCAGGTTCCCATTTTTGTCAATTTTTACCAAGCCAGTGCCTGATAAATCGGACTTACTGCCCGACATAGTATCGAACAACTAAGTCCGATTTATCAGGCACTGACTTGGTAAAAATTGAAAAAAATAGGAACCTGACATGGTGTCACTCACAGCGCCCTAAAACAAAAACTACATGACCAAAATGACTATTGTTTTCATTGGAAAAGACACCCTATCCGATAGACATAATCATCATGTTTCTTTATTTTGGGAAGTGCCCCGTTCCGTTCTGGGGGGCCACCCTGTATAACTAACATCAAGGAGTTCAACAACTTCAACTGTCAAACCATTAAAGGACGGTGTGATTGATGATGCTGCACAGGTATAGACGGAGGGGTCACGTAGCATAATTGTCACCTTATTGTGATAGGTGAGTTTTGGTCAAACTGAATTTTAGTAACCAAAACCTGCACCACATTACAAACTAATAGTTATAACTCCACCATGCTCGAAATGAGTACAAAATTACAAATGACTAAGTAAAAAGCCTGTTATCATTCAAAAAGAGCCGTTACAACTCAAAAGGACGCCTTCTAAAAATTCACTGGTTTCAATAATTTGTAATAACAAATTGTGCATACGATGTTTAGTTAAATAATGATTAAAGGGGTAGTTCAGTTTTGGTAAGGCTGAGCTTTAGTAACCAAAACCTGCACAATAACATTACAATCTAATCATTATAACTCAACCCTGCTCAAAAGGTGATGAAAATTACACCCGACTAAGTAAAAAGCCTGCTATCATTAAAAAAGAGCCATTAAAACACAAGAGTGCGCTCTCTTAAAAAGCATTGATTTCAACCCTTTTTCATACAAAATTATGCATTTTATGTTTTGTTGAAATAATGATTAAATAGAGAGATCATCAACAACTATTCAAAAACCCCTCTTTTGACAATTTTTGAAAAAGTGTTAGCATTTTAAAAATTTAAAACAAAAATCATCGAATAAATCTGGGGCCCATATTTATTCAGATCGGATATATTGATTGATATTTCATCCGTTTCTGAACCGATTTTGATCAAATAAAGTTTATTGTGCCATTAAAATTGTATACTCTTTTCAAATTTTACACTCAGTTTTTCATTATCTCACAAAATAATTATTTTGTGCAGCGCCCTCTATACCCAAACTACCCCTTTAAATACAGAGATCATCAACAACTATTTAAAAACATCTTTTGTACGTTTTTGAAAAGTGTATGCATTTTTGTTCAACTGCTGATTCAAAGTTATTTAATTATTGTGGGACCCCACAATAATTTTTAAAAAATATGTATTTATTGATCAGCCGTCACTGCACCGATTTTGATCAAATAAAGTTTATACTGTCATGAAAATAGTATGCTCTTTAAATTTGACACTCATGCAGTTTTTCATTACCTCACAAAAATTATATTTCGTGCAGCGCCCTCTATACAAAAACTCAACTATCCCTTTAATCGTTCTGGGGTGTCTGCTTGCTTGGTGCCCACCAAAGACAGCTAATAAAACATGATATGTTATCTGACTTTGATTGGCGAAACTCGGTCATATTGTGATTTCAACCGCATAACTGTTATATATCACCATTCAGAGCGGCGATTGAACAATATGAGAGAACTTTCATGAAAATCTATGACTAAATTTTCTTGCGATGCTATCGATTGCAAGTGTCTATGTTCACCGCTGGAAGTAGACACGTGATGCAAGTTACAACGTTGCCTAATGCATTCTTGAGAAGTCATAGAGAAGTCATCTACTCCATGCGGGGTGAAATGTACACTTGTTACACTTGTGTGTACGACATTCGTCAGATGATCTGCGGGCTACTCCGCACAGTGTAGTTTGTCTCTATTGTGACTGACAATGATGTTCATATTACTCGGAAATCAACAATTTGTATTGAGCTCAACTTAAAGTCTAATTATACCTAGACAAACTTCGTTGGTATGTAATAAGTTTATTTGCAATAAGGCCTACCTACATCTATAAAGATTCCATAATGAAACACATGAATATATTGATATAATTATAATGATAGTTTCTTGTTCTGGTCGGTTTATGGTTTCAAACTATCTCGTCTGCCAAGATGAAAGGAAAGTGGTCTCCATTAAATGTCCTGTAACTAAACCGTTTATTTGTTTTTCTAACATTCAAACATCATTGAATTATAACCATTAGTTTACAATGATAACTTACACGTTTTAGCTCCTGAAATCAAGATTGGCTATAACGGTATACTGACCCTTTATAACATGTATTGATATATTATATTATTTGCCAAGCAATATGCTTATTACGTCAAGTTTAATCACGAGGGGCGTGCAATATTCCTAGAAAAAATGTAATATTTATTTTATCATATTCTTTTTTTCTGTGAAAATATTTGTATGATATGATAATATAATATTATATTCGTAAATGTGGGGTAATGGGTTTTGTAAACAATGATTCTTTATCATTTGGTGAAAGGTTCCATTTTATTTGATGGGAAATTACCGTTTTATTATGCATTATGGTCTGAATTTGTAAATAAAATATATATATATTAATGAGTTGTAATAGACCACAAGTGCCATCATTTCGGAAACGCAGATCCATATATATCGGTATCGTTTTTTAAAGTGATTTACTTACTTTGTCAATTTAAACCAAAATCACTTGGAGATATCACATTTCTCTTGTTTACATTGTTCTTTGGCGTAACAGAAGAATGGAATGGATTAAGATTTTTTCAAATATCTCCATAATTACATGAATTATGGACAGATTTCAGATTTAATTGCGAAGCGTTCTGGAATGTTTTTTGATGGTAGTCAACATAATCCAGATTCAGATACTTCGAGTTAACGATCGGGGGTAATTCATCTGACATTAATCACTCTCTTCCCTACACAAAGAACTTTTTTTATATGAAACTTTCACGAATCATTCAGAAGAATCTTAGTCTTACGATGGTATATGATTAAAGTCTCAAATATCATTGTGGGAAAGCCTTATGAAGTAAATGGATCACTTTAAGCAGGGCGTCGTCGGACCAGAGGTTGTTATTCGAACAGCTCACACAAAATTGCTTACTAGTATCTCTATAATAATTGTACAGTACGAAGTGTCCCTAAAAAAAACCCAAGTTTGACGGTTAGTTTCTGTGTTTTGTAAAAAGAATTTTACACATAATTGGAAAGCCCATATTCTTGGTTTCCGTATGGAACCATAAAGATAATCAAAACATCACGCATGCAATTTTAGTATGTAACATTATTCATTTAACAAACGCAGTTGTTAATTGACTGAATTCATTTCTAAAATATGATTGAAAATAACTGCAGGTTTCCATTTATTCGTTTTTCTCTGCGAAAAGGAAACCAAAGCTTGCCCGACGATGCAGCTTTCAACAGAGCGGAACCTTTCTAATATACAGGGTGGCCCCAAAAAACGGAACGGGGCACTTCCCAAAATATAATACCACAATGTTTATGTTCATCGGATAGTGTGTCTTTTCCAATGAAAAACGATACCAAGAACAGTAATTTTGGTCAGGTCGTTTTTGTTTAAGGGCGTTGTGAGTGAGACCATGTCAGGTGTCGATTTCGACCTAGTCAATACCAGTTTAACCGCACTCCTTGTCCGTAATACCATTCAGCGACCATGCCCATTCTCTCGGCACACGGCTGAGTGCACACTAACAATAGTGCGCGATGCTCAACGCTTTGAATGGCGGTTCGTGCGATTCATCAAGCGCTGGCTCTGAAATACAAATTGACAAAAAAGAGAACCTGACATGGTGTCACTCACAGCGCCCTAAAACAAAAACTACACGACCAAATTGACTGTTCTTGGTATCGTTGTTCATTTGAAAAGACACTCTATCCGATAGACATTATACATTTGTTACTATATTTTGGGAAGTGCCCTGTTCTGTTTTTTTGGGGCCACCCTGTATAGCAGCCGTCTATCATTTTGAACAATATTGTGTTTCTGACAGTACCACTTCAGATTATTTGTAATCAGTCATAGAAGAAAAATATGAATAGAAGTTCCAAGATTTATATTCTTATTCCAGTTATATATTAAGCGAGAGAGTCATTATTTAATATTAAAGGAATTTAGTAACCTTTTTTACATTTTCACAAGCTGACGAAGTTTGATAAAATGTGTTTTCTGTGATTTTCATTGAGTGATGCGTGAAAACTCGAGGTCAAATAGCAGAGTAATATGAGCGAAAGTGCTGACACATATATCATACACATTTCATATAAATGAAAAATAAGCAAAGAAAACAGTGTTTCCCCGGAATTTGAACCCGAGACCTCCGGATTTGCTATTACGGTGTACATGACTATATAAAAGCTATTGATTAAAATGAGTATGTACTATAATATTGAAGTTTTAGAGGCTGTGAAAAGTCTTGAAAGAATATGGGATAATGGCCTATAGCTCGTGTGCGGTTTGGTGTTAGGGATTGAAGTTGGGATAAGTTGGGATTTATAATATGGGTGCGCTTCGTTATTCCGAAGGTTCGTTATTCCGAAGGTTCTTTATTCCGATGGTTCGTTATTCCGAACACGCAAATTTCGTATACCTGAAGGTTCGTTAATCCTAAAATGAAATAGGCTTCGTTAATCCGAACATTTTGTCGCATTATTCCGAAGGTTCGTTATTCCGAAGGTTCGTTATTCCGAGGGTTCGTTATTCCGAAGGTTCGCTATTCCTAAAATGAAATCAGGTTCGTTATTCCGAAAATGCGTTAGTCTGAAAATAAAATCGGGTTCGTTATTCCGAAGGTTCGCTATTCCTAAAATGAAATCGGGTTCGTTAATCCGAAAATTAATTTGGGTTTGTTATAATGCTATAATTTCGGTTACAGTCCGTTATTCCGAAGGTTCGTTATTCCGAAGGTTCAGTTATTCCGAAGGTTCGTTATTCCGAAGGTTCGTTATTCCGAAAGTTCGTTATTCCGAAGGTTCGTTATTCCGAAGGTTCGTTATTCCGAAGGTTCGTTATTCCGAAGGTTCGTTGATCCGAAAAAAAAATCGGGTTCGTTATTCCGAAAATTAAATCGGGCTTGTTATAATACTATAGTTTGTGTTTTGTTTATCTAATTTACAGCCTGCATTAAGCATACCCCTCCCCCTTTCCCTCCCTTGGCCAGACCAATCAAACATTTAAGTTTATTTTATCTCTTTATATGAAATTATAGCATTATAACAAACCCAATTCATTTTCGGATTAACGAACCCGATTTAATTTTAGGAATAGCGAACCTTCGGAATAACGAACCCTCGGAATAACGGACCTTCGGAATAACGAACCTTCGGAATAACGAACCCGATTTCATTTTAGAGATAGCGAACCTTCGGAATAACGAACCTTCGGAATAACGAACCTTCGGAATAACGAACCTTCGGAATAATGCAACAAATGTTCGGATTAACGAACCCTTTTTCATTTTCGGATTAACGAACACTCAGGTATAGGAAATTTGCGTGTTCGGAATAACGAACCTTCGGAATAACGAACCTTCGGAATAACGAACCGCACCCATAATTTCATATAAAGAGATAAAATAAACTTAAATGTTTGATTGGTCTGGACAAGGGAGGGAAAGGGGAGGAGTAGGTATGCTTAATGCAGGCTGTAAATTAAAGGGACTTAGTAACATTGTCCAAATCTTCAAAATAAAATTTTAATTCTAGCGGTTCCATCATACCTTGTTGTATTCGTATTAACAATAACATCATGGGACCGGTTTCGGTTTTTCAAATTTCCCTTTCGTTACAAAGATATGTACGATTGAAGTATTCAGATAAGAAAAACTCCCCCGGAGTTTTTCTTACCGTGTACAAAGTGAGTGCAGTGAGTCAGTGAATATCACTTTGCATTTTCGCTCATAACATGGCCATGCAATGTCCATTTGACTTGTAATTTTCACACAATACCCTGTGGACATATGAGATAACAACAATATACATTGCATCAACCCTTCATCACTTTTTGCACATGTCAACAAAGTTACTAGATCCCTTTAAATAAACAAAACACAAATTATAGTATTATAACAAACCTGATTTAATTTTCGGATTAACGAACCCTATTTTATTTTCGGACTAATGAACCTTCGGAATAACGAACCTTCGGAATAACGAACTCGATTTTTTTCTCGGATAAACGAACCTTCGGAATAACGAACCCGATTTCGTTTTAGGAATAGCGAACCTTCGGAATAACGAACCCTCGGAATAACGAACCTTCGGAATAACGAACCTTCGGAATAACGAACCTTCGGAATAACGAACCTTCGGAATAACTGAACCTTCGGAATAACGAACCTTCGGAATAACGGACTGTAACCTATATTATGACGTCATACTATCCACTATCCACCCAATCCCATTTCTCTGAAGTGGTGATCCTGAGTTAACAATAAACGGAATAGAAAGACTGATTTTTCGGTCTAGGGTTGGGGTTGCTAGACCGGTGCTAAGTTGTATTACTTCGGTGATCCCTCAAGTTGTTTCTTATCCTTCAGTTCGTGTCAGGTTTCTTCTAACCATCACCAGCATACAAATGGGTTTGATAGATGAACGCCATTAACACTAGGGCCAGGTATTCTACTAAATTCATCAACTTAGGCTAGACTAAAACAAGCAAAATAAAGTAACAAGTTAAACCAGTTCAAACAAAGGGAATTTAACAATCACATTGATGGTTGTCATACACCACATCTGATTGTTTCTTGTCAGACCTCCATATGATTGGATGCTTGACATGCCACTGGCATGCTTGAACATATGTCTCTATAGTTATATACTGTCCTTTAAGTCAGAGGAAATATTATAACTGAGGAGAAACAATAGGGTTTATCTCTATAGTGGTGCAGGACAACAACTAATGTGCAAGTCAAATTCCACTGGGGTAGAATGGTTTTTACTGGTAAGTGATATTATTTTCTCCATTTAGTCCAGACTAAGTGGATAATTTTAGTAGAATACCACCTTAGGGCTTTAGCTCAGTGGGAAGGCACCGGTCTAGACCGGTGCTCTAGAACTGGTCTAGCGATCCGGAAAACACATGCCCGGTTCAAATCCGGGGAAACCCTATGATAAAGATATGGCGTCAAAGAACATAATTATTTCACTCCCAAGAGCTGATAGATTTCTCTCAAAATCTTTCGAAATTTTGTAGAGCAACGGAAGAAAGAAAATGGCAGTTTCATTTCACCAACCTAAACTGCAAATCGAGTTGTGGCGACATAGAGCTCTGTCAGTTAGCCCCATCTATTGATTCGGAAGCGTTATAATTATAATTATTGTTCAAATAAGCATCTAGGGTTATATGGCGTACAAACATATTTTATACAAGCTGATAGATCTAAATGTTGTCGAGCAAGGAGAATAAGCAATTCAAATATTAGAAAAGGCAAAAATTCACACAACTAACCTCAAATCAAATTGTTTGTGTTAATATAACTGTTTAGCCCCATCTATAGAGCGATTCGGAAGCGCGGTTTAAATAAACAGTAAGAAAACAATTCTGGGAAGTATTCTGAAAACTTATTTTAGCAAATCGCTATTCTTCAGGTGCATTTTTAGAATACCGAGTTGGCTAAAGTATTTTAGTGACGTAGATACAATAGATTTTAGCTTAAAATCGTTTTCAGGACAAAAACGTATTTCACTCGGACTACGAGCTGATTGATTTATCTCGAAATCTTTCGAAATTTTGTCGAGGAAGGAGAAATGACACTTTGAATCTCAGAAAAAATGAATTTCAAATCGAGTTACTATTTAGCCCTTTCTAGAGCGATTCGGAAGAGTTTAAACAGTAAGTTATAAAAAACAATTCTAGCTCCGATAACCGCGATATAAATTCACATAATGCCTGTAAAAGACTTAGGTATTGTATGTTTGTAAAATTGCAACCATTATCTTTGCCAAATATTTTCACATTTTTCAGAAGAAGGGATCAAATGAACGCTTGTGAGTGGGCCTTTCGCATATGACTTGGAAATCTACATTTTCATTTTTACCGACAGTATACGTGCATGGTTTTGCAACAACCAGTTAGATTGTACTATCTACTAGTTTTCCTAAAGCACTCCTCTTATGGACTGAAGAGGCAGTCGGGAGATCACAACATTAACATTATTATTTATTTTTGTCCCCCCTCCACAGGGCATTTATTGGTATAAATAAAACAAAATTAAACATAGCATGACATTTACAAGCATATCATAATAACAAAACAACAATAACAATAAATGAACCATGACCTTTCAAACTAAATACACTGTTGGTCATATAGTTGGAATATTTTTTTTTAGATCGAACTTCATTCTTTTTCCTGTTTTTTGCGCCTAATGAATCGTTTTAGACTAAAAATAATGATTATATAATGTTCCCAAACTACCAATGTACAATAAATGGTTGCAGAAATTTGCATTAATTAATTTAGCCTTTTGTTTTGAGCTTTGAAAGGCAGGACCTTTGATGATTGGCCCCTTTCCCTCTCCAAAGCGTATGTCCAACAAGTCATCGTTATGGGTCATTTCTCAGAGTTGGCTTTAAAATTTAAACCAAAATTGGCACAATTTGCGTCAAATTGGCGTCCAATGCCGTTGGCTACCCGCAAAACGATGCTTGTGCTCCACCAGGAAGGGGTGTCAACAAGGAACGTCCACTATTTTGTTGGACCATCGCAGGTTAAGGTCTGTAAAATCCTCAGACGTCATCGAGAGGAGGGTCAATTAAAGCCACGAGAATCTCTAGGACGTCCACGATTTACAACCAGGATAGATTATCGCAGATTGCTTAACTTGGGCCGTAGAAACCGGAAATGCCAAAAAGGAGCCTTCGCCGTCTATGAAGAAAACACTATTGAATCAACGCCTTCCGTCGGACTGTACATCAGAGATCGCTCTCACATGGTCACCGAGCAAGACAAACTACCAAGTGTCCACTACAAACCATGCAATCGAGATTTACCGGACGTCCCTAGACTAGGGAGCTCAGAAGATTTCCGCCTGGACACAAGTGATATGTCATCTTAATGGGTACGAACCATAACATCCTTGACCGAACAGATGGAAGACAAAGGGTTCGTCGATTACGTGGCGAGAACCTCTAAGATGTCTGCATTCACAAAACGACTTGAGGTTGTGACGTCCCAACGGTGGTATGGCTCGTACCCATTAAAATGACATATCACTAGTGTCCACGCGGCGATCTTCTGAGCTCCCTAGTCCAGGGATGTCCGGTAAATCTTGGATGCATGGTATTGGGTGGACACTTGGTAGTTTGTCTTGCTCGGTGACCATGTTAGAGCGATCTCTGATGTACAGTTCGGCGGAAGGCGTTGATTCAATAGTGTTTTCTTCATAGACGGCGAAGGCTCCTTTTTGGCATTTCCGGTTTCTACGGCACAGGTTAAGCAACCTGCAATAATCTATCCTGGTTGTCAATCGTGGACGTCCTAGAGATTATCGTGGCTTTAATTGACCCTCCTCTCGATGACGTCTGAGGATTTTACAGACCTTAACCTGCGATGGTCCAACAAAATAATGGACGTTCCTTGTTGACACCCCTTCCTGGGGAGCACAAGCATCGTTTTGCGGGTAGCCAACGGCATTGGACGGAGTATGGCCTTGATAGCCTCTGTGCCAATTTTGGTTTAAATTTTAAAGCCAACTCTGAGAAATGACCCATAACGATGACTTGTTGGACATACGCTTTGGAGAGGGAAAGGGGCCAATCATCAAAGGTCCTGCCTTTCAAAGCTCAAAACAAAAGGCTAAATTAATTAATGCAAATTTATGCAACCATTTAGTGTACATTGGTAGTTTGGGAACATTGTATAAACATTATTTGTAGTCTAAAACGATTCATTAGGCGCAAAAAACAGGAAGAAGAATGAAGTTCGATATAAAAAAAAAAAATTCCAACTTAGTTGGAATTTCTTCTTCCTGTTTTTTTGACCAACAGTGTATATATTTTTCATTTTTATAATATGAAATTAACACTAATTTAAACTGAGAAAATACAGCTATTTTATTCACTAGTTTATTTCGAAATATTATTTGCTTACTAACGAACAATAAACAGTTTATTGCTCTATTATTTAAACCTCTTAATCCAAACAATATCCATCTTTCTAATTTTGCCCAAATATTTTTAACAAATTGACAATCACAAAATATATGAGTAATTTTTCAGTATGTGTATTACAAAAGGAACATAATTCATTTTCGACCATATTCAGTTTAAACAATATGTCGTTTGTAAACAAAGTTCTATGTAATAGTGTAAATTGAAACCAACGCAAATTAACATCCAGAGAACAATTAAATACAAGAGAACAATATATCTGCCATATGGACTCATCAATGTTAAAAAACCTTTTCCATTTTTTAAAGCTTTTACACTCTTCCCCTTTTTGTTGTAATAAATGTATGCGAGCAGCCTTTTCGAAATTGACAGATAAGGGAAATTTAATCTAATCTTAAAGGCTGTTCCATTATCACAAAAATACCACAACGGTTATTAAAACCAGATTTAATAGCTTCACATAGACCAAAATATTGCAAAAAAATTACTGTAATTTGGTATTTCAATTTAAATTCATTGAGTGACCAAAAAATACCATCTTCATCTAACAAACCATTAATACATATTATACCCTTTTCATACCAAGACCTATAAAATACACAAACGTTATTCACATGAATATGACTATTAAACCATAGAGGCTGACAAGATATATCGCGATAACTTTTAGACTGTAAAATACTGTAAGCCAACAAAAAAAAAATTAGTTAGTTGCAACTATTGACATTCTTAAAAAGTGAACGTCACCAAAAGAAGAGTTCAATTGACAATATTCAGGCATAAATGTATACATTAAAATATCAATAAAAGAATCTATATTACCAAAAAAGTATCTTCTCATCCATGATATTTTCAATGAATGAACATGTGAGTATATATATCTATCATTTTGGCTCCTCCCAAATGATAGGGTTGTATCATTTGTTTCCTACTTATTTTATAAATTCAAAAAATGACTTTTGTAATATTTTCATAATTTCATGAGAGGGGTTCGGTAATGATAAAAATAAATAATTTAACTTTGATACTAATAAAGATTTTACAACTATTATTCTATCAAACACTGTTAACGATCTTTTTAACCAGAGAGTCATTTGAGAGTTAATATGTATAATTTGTTCATAATAATTATGATCAACCATATCGTGCAAGTCACCCGAAAAATCGATGCCTAAATATCTAAAATAACCATCAAAAACCAAATCTAAATTTTCTTCCATACACAAAGAATCCTTCTTTTCTTTATATCTCCCTATACATATAACTTTAGTTTTGTGCTCATACTCAATCCTGATGCAGCTTCAAAAGTATTTAAAATTGCTATCGTTTTCTTCAAATCATCTTCTGTACCGATTCTGTACCATCTAAAGTAATTAGAGTATCATCAGCGTACTGAATTATTTTGTGCTGAACATTAGCTATTTTCATTCCATTAATACCATCACATTTTCTTACCATTATACTTAGTATTTCTGCACATAAAAGAAAAATGTATGGAGACAGAGGGTCACCTTGACGACATCCTCTTTCGATATTAAATCTGTTTGTCATATGACCATTGACCAAAGCGCATGACGAGGCATTCTCATAAAAAAGTTTAATCCATGATTTTATGGAATCACCAAAATTAAAAAAGTCCAGGGCCTGAAATATTAAGTCGTGTGATATTGAGTCGAAAGCTTTTTCAATATCTATTATCAACAAAAGTCCAGGAATATCATTTAAATCTGTGTATAACATCAAATCATACAAAAGACGTATATTTTCCCCGATAAATCGTCCAGACATGAAACCCTTTTGACTTTCATTAATCACAAAAGGTAATATTTGTTAATCCGGTTTGCAATACAAGATGAAGCTATTTTATATACAACATTTAATAAAGAAATAGGCCTCCAGTTTGATAACAATTTTCTACCTTTATTTCCTTTTGGTATTAATGTAATCACTCCCATTTTATGCGCATAAAGGGATAGTTGAGTATTGGTCAAACTTAATTTTAGTAACCCAAACCTGCACCATTACGTCACAAAGTAATAGTTATAACTTCACCATGCTCGAAAAGCATACACAATTAAAAACGACTAAGTAAAACCCCTGTTATCATTAAAAAAGAGCCGTTACAACTCAAGAGGGCGCTATTTAAAAAAATCATTGGTTTTAGCCTTTTTTCATACAAAATTGTGCATTTAATGTTTGTTAAAATAATGATTCAATAGAGATATCATCAACGACTTTTTAAAAACCTATTCAGATTTTTTTCAAAGTAGTCTTCGAGCAATTTTTGAAATTTGTCTAAACAGTCTAAATATGGCCCGGTGAATGCCGGTGAAAAACATTTTGAATACAAATATATTTATGGATATTTCAGCCGTTTCTGAACCGATTTTGACCAAATAAAGTTTATTCTGTCATTAAAATTGTAAGTTCTTTCGAATTTGACAGTCAGTATTTCATTATCTCACAAAAAAATATCGGGGGGCACTTCGGGAAATACCAATACTCAACACTACCTTTAAACATTAAAATTATGCTTGTTCAATTCTGGTCTGATCATGAAAGAAAATCCACAACTTCAAACGGGATGAGCAAAACGGATGCGTGGCAGCTTATAAAAGATTTGCCTCTATCACAAAAGCAAAACTAAATATTAAATAAGAACAAACTGTTGC
Source organism: Echinarachnius parma (assembly GCA_037951105.1). Classification (NCBI taxonomy): domain Eukaryota; kingdom Metazoa; phylum Echinodermata; class Echinoidea; order Clypeasteroida; family Echinarachniidae; genus Echinarachnius; species Echinarachnius parma. The sequence continues at coordinate 13,699 of JBAMJV010010653.1, read as the reverse complement.
CGAACCTGCAAATGAGGGGGGGGGGGAGGAGGGGGGGGGGGGGGGGGGGGGCTCGGGCCCAGTTAGGACATCCCCTCCCCCCCCCCCCCCCCCGGCCCCACCACACCCCTTACCCACGTATGCCAGATAACTGACTGTAAAATAGGCGGCATACGTTCCCTAGTTGCCGAATTATCCAAGGATCTGTTTACTGGTCGCGTACATTAATGTATGCATGGCATCAAAGGTTTGTAGAATCCAAGACTGCATGATAATTATCTGCACGAGCGCCGGGTGTCACCTTGGGCCACGCACTGAACTATAGCTAGCCTATAATCTTCATTAATTTTATCCTGATTTTATTCGTAAACAAATCTGTGAAAAGATTAAACAAAGCCGAGTATAGGGGAAGGTGGGGAATGATGGGACAAGGGGCAGGATGGGACAAGCTTGTATTTTTCATGGGAATCAATAGCTGGCGCTATACGCTGTACTGGTGAAAAACACATACACTGGTAGTTATATTTACGCCCGATGAAAATGGGATACTCAAGAACTTTTACGGAAAAACGCATTAGTTTGATTTTCCTCACGTCAGAATTTTGGCTTGTAAGAAGTTAGACCACCTCTGACACTATATGACGAAGGATTGAAAGTCGATTGTGTGTGATTGTGGTAGCTAATATATCAACCTTACTTCATGATACGCATTATTAGGCTGAATGTCTCGGCGTGGTGCAAAGTGTAATGTGTTTGTGTGGTGGGGCAGGATGGGACACCGTTCTGTTGAATGGTACACTGTTATGTACCTGTTCTGTACGTATTGTAAAAATAAAGCATTTGAACTCTTTCATTATCTTCTAGTCCAGTCAATATATGGCCTTGACCTCGGCAAAATTGCAACACGGGATTTTTTTTCGGAATTCTGTTCAGGAAACTCCCCTTAACAAGCAAAAAAAAGTCCCAAGGAATCGAAGTTGCGGAAAGTGGTTTAATTTGCATAATATGCAAATTAGGTATTGTTTAAAGGTAAAAATATTAAATTAATTGTTAACAAATATTTATATACTATATTGACGCCAGAAAAGTATGATAAGTACGCCAGAAAAGTATTATAAGGTACACGATGAACGCATACCCGTACTTGTAATGACTACATAATTTGGATAATATGCAAATTAGGTTCCCCCAAAAATAAAATACTCCATATTGTTGAACAAAATAGGCCTAGGGTTAGGTTTGATCGAGTGGATGCAAATGATAAAGCCTTTATATTTTTAAGTTCAGATATGAAACAGGTTAGGGTGGCACTCAATCGAAACGTTAGCATGAAAGTACTTTGCATAATATGCAAATGAGCTATAGTTTGATTGGATCAATATGAAGTTATGTATTGCTTAAAATCTAGATGCACTGTCATAGCCAGAATAGTGTGCACATCTAGTATCAAAAGCCAATATACCATAACACACGGTGACACGTATATCAGTTCAACATAATTTGCATATAATTTGCATAATGTGCAAATTAATGTCCACAAAAATAGTAAAATATTGCACATTTTTATCAAAAAACGGACTTGTTGAGTGAATACAAACGATAACACCTATATTTTTCAGGTCAGTAGTACCAAGTATTTTTGTTAGACATCCTACCAAAACAGTAGGCCTGTAATTAAAGTGCTTTGCATAATACTCAAATGAGCTATTGAAACGGTTGCTGATAATTTTAGTTTTTATGTAACTTTGCATTTACAAATGAATGAAAACTATAGGCTACAGAATGGTAATCAATTTGTACCAAGTTCAACGAACACATCTATAGTCCAGTCAATATCTATAGGGTCTTGACCTCGGCAAAATTGCAACATGGGGAATTTTCTTCGGAATTCTGTTCAGGAAACTTCCCTGAACAACATAATAAAAGTCCTAAGAAATCGAAGCTACGGAAAGTGGTTTAATTCCCATTATAAATATTTAAGCTAATTTGCATATTTCTGAAATGCGGTGAGGGGTCATTTTCTATCTAGGAATAGCACAATATTGATAAAAACGATTATACTAGGGTAATTTAGGGCAAGGCATCCATTAACGGTGCTCATTTGCATGTGTCGTATAGGCAACGCCCTAAAATCTAAGATGGCTGCCCCTAATTTGCATATTTATGAATATTATTGGTTTTAAGTGGTTACAGCCTCTAATGAGCAATCATTCCGGATTATTATTTTTCATTCATGTTCTAAATATGTAGTGAAGCTATTTCAGATTAGTTGCCACCTTGGAAACCTCTATCAATGCATATAATTTGCATAATTGGGTTATTTACCTAATTTGCATATTCCCCCAAATTGAGTATAATGGGAGCCCGGAAAGTAAAAATTACAAGTTATACCACTTTTCCAAGGTTTTGGGGGGCAACAAGTCCATTTTTTATACTTATTTTCCATATAGCACCATGGCAACCTTCTTAAATCCAAGATGGCTGCTCCCCACATTTCACATGTAATGATACACAGCTTCATTCTTTTGGTTATATTAGAACAATATTATAATTTTTGGACTCTCAATTATTCGAATTAGCAATCGGAATACTTAAATTGCAATGTGCTAACAGTGAATAAATTATGCTCTAAAAAAATGGCGTTAAAGTGGCAAATAGCATTATCTCCTTTAAAATGCCAAAGACGGCCATCTTGGATTTATGTGGGTTGCCAAGGTGATACGTCGAATTAAGTATCATAAATGGATTTCCTGCCCCCAAAAACCTTGGAAAAGTGGTATTTCACGTCATTTTTATTTTCCGGGTTCCCAATATACTCAATTTGGGGGAATATGCAAATTAGGTAAATAATTAAATTTTGCTAATTATATGCATTGCAAGAGGTTGCCAAGGTGGCAACCAAGCTGAAGTATCTTTGATATACATTTAGAACATGATTAAAGAAAAAACACTATAATTATTGCTTATTAGAGGCTGTAGTCAATGAAAACCAATAATATTCATAAATATGCAAATTAGGAAGCAGCCATCTTGGATTTCAGGGTTTTCTCCATATGGCACTCGCAAACGAGCACCGGAAATAGATTCCTTGCCCCAAAATACCTTAGAATATTTGTTTTAATTACTAGCGTACTATTCCTAGATAGAAAATGACCCCTGACCTTATTTCATAATTATGCAAATTTGCTAATTATCTTTATAATGCAAATTAAACCACTTTCCGCAGCTTCGATTTCTTAGGACTTTTTTGGGGTTGTTAAGGGGAGTTTCCTGAACAGAATTCTGAAAAAAAATCCCGTGTTGCAATTTTGCCGAGATTACCCCCTAATATTTGCTAGATTGACTGGACTATTCATGGAAACGGAATATTTGTTTAAACTGTATCTAATTTCAGGACTCTAGGGCCATACACAATGCAACAAGACATGTACAAAAATCCCAGTTCTTTCAAGTTTATTTTAGCCGATTTTGGCAATGCTACAACCCCATTCTCTGTCCCATCTTGCCCCAAATATGTGGGGCACGATGGGACACGCACGATTATGTAAAAGTTACTGTAACTTCAAAGAAGATTTGTCAAATAAGTCATGATTGGGTGTGATAGCGTAGCCTTACATAATCTTTTAATAGCCTTTTTTCATACAAAATTGTGCATTTAATGTTTGTTAAAATGATGATTCAATAGAGATATATATCATCAACGACTTTTTAAAAACCTATTCTGATTTTTTTCAAAGTAGTCTTCGAGCATTTTTTTACATTTTTCTAAAAAGTCCACATATCGCCCGGTGTTTGCCGGTGAAGAACATTTTGAATAAAAATATATTTATGGATATTGCAGCCGTTTCTGAACCGATTTTTATCAAATAAAGTTTATTCTGTCATTAAAATTGTATGTTCTTTCGAATTTGAGAGTCAGTTTTTCATTATCTCACAATATCGGGGGCAGTTCGGGAAATACCAATACTCAATACTACTGTAATATATAATTTTGACCCTAAATGAACTTGGTTGCAAGTTAGACCATTCCACTAAATATATGATGTTGACATGAACTTGTGTTAGGCAAAGTACACACTTAAGTACTAAGAAAGATTAAGATTCCAATTATCACAGAGGTGTGAAACACCCTGTCCAACTCAGGCCCTTTGTCATGGTCTGATCATGTTGTCTAATAGTACCTGCATAAATCTATATCTCTTCCTGTTTAGCCAAAAGCCTGATTTATGTACACGACTTCTAAGAAACCCTCTTATTGTATGCTCTTGTATTCTATAGATTAAACTTGACTCTGTTCCCCATATTCCCCTATATAAGTTAAACATTATTCTAATATTGAGACTTCTCCCCTGTCCCTCCTCGAGGTGACATCTCCAGCTTGTATGCTGCTCTGGCCATACTCTATGTATTGGAACCAGCAGAGTAGCCAGTTATATATTTGATATACTTTACTACTTGATCAGCCAGTTATTATACTTTGTTATATTTCTCCATCGTCTTCATACTTTGTATATATGTGAGCGACTGATTAATAAAATCATATCGACCTGTAATTATCTTGGACTACTGCGAGTCTTCATTATCTCTTCATCTCTTCATCTAAGTTAACACTCCCACCAATGCCACGTCTACCTCATTAAAACCCTGAGTGTTACACTTACCAGTGTAACACTCAGGGTTAAAACGGAGCCATCGATGCCGCTCGTTAGATTCATCTCCGATTGTCTGCAAATGTTTCAACTTTCCATTTCGTTGATGCCATGTGGAAAATGATTTTTAACTTCGAATAGACGCTTTCCTGATTTTCTTTCTGCGATCATTGGTCCTCACCACCATCTGGTGTTGACCTGCTTCTACAAGGAACTCTATTTTTGTGATTCTGGCAATTAGTGATGACATGCTCTTGCCACACCAGTTCGCGGATATACGATTTCGATGATGACATCGGCTCAGCTGTATGCCTGATTTTACCAATCAGAATGACAGTGGCTTGCTTTTCTTCCTCTGGCGATCTCGCCTGACCGGAGTTCACCGTCTTCACCTTGCCGTGTTCGTGTTGCCTGATGTCATAAACCTAATCTCCATTCTCCTGTTCGTGCCTACCTTCCTATACTTCGCCTGTCTTCCCCTGTCATCGCTCATTATTCCCGTATTCTTCGCCTGTTCTTCGGTTGCCTCTTCACTGGATCGCGGAGCTCTCTCCAGCTGGTCGGAAAGGGTCCTCTTCAACTTTGGATAAGTCCGTTTCGAATATTTACCAATTTCTCTAACTGAGACATTTTATGGACTATGAACTTTAATTAACATATTTTTTTTAATGTGATTTCTCATTAACTATTCAGTGCTACGATTTACTTCAATACACTATATCCTCATTTGTTCGTTGTTAACTTAAGTTTACATAGTTGTTTCATGATTTAGTTTGTGGTGTTAGTAATTGTGTAAGTGGTTGAGTTTAGATAGATAGTTCTTTTTTTGTTTACCTTAATTGTTTTTTGTATGGGCATTTTAAGTATTTAGTCTAGTTATTTGGTGTTCTATTTGTCATTATGTCCCGTTATGACGATTACCAACATTCCCGTAGGCATTCAGGATCCCATTCTGACACTAACTATCCGGAGTCTCGAGATCGCCGATATCGTAATGATCGTTCACCTCGACGTTCCCGATCTCGTTCCCCTGAAAGGCATTACCATGAATATGATTCCCGTCATTCCAGCACTCGTTCATCAAGCCCTGTAGGCTCACGGTATTCTTCTCGTCATCGACATCCTTCATCTCGTACTCGTCCTAACCACCATAATCATCAGTCAAGTCCCATCCATGACGACGGTTACTCCAGATCGCATCACGATTATCATGATCGCTCATTTTCCCCTCATTCATCCTCTATTTCGCACAGATCCCATGCTGATGTGATCCAGTCTGTCTCATGCCAAACTGATCATACCCCCATCACAATATCTCGTGCTGTTTCACCTGTTTAATTTTTTTGGCCTCCTCCCTCTCCTTCTCCTTCCACATCATCATCATCATCTACACCTTCCGAGTATCTCCCTCTGCAGTCCTCTCACTCTCCTCCTATTCTTGGTACAGATGATCTATGTCGAACATTGTCTAGACATGGTTATCGTCTCCACCAAGCCCAGCATTGTGATCCCATCCTTAGAAAAGTGACATCATGGGTTCGTTCGGGTCACTTTCCTGCTAGATCATCCATTCCATCTTACGAAGAATGTCTTCGTAAGTTCCATAAGCAGCAAGACGGACTTGTTATCCGTGATGGTCTTCTTTGTCGTCGACATCGATTTCCATCTGGAAAACTTGTTGACCAAGTTGTTATTCCTCATTCCCTAGTGTCTTACATCACACTTTTGTTGCACTCCCCTTCATCTGACCCCGCACAGATCCTCCATCATGAACAACATCTGTGTTACTGGCATGACATGAAACAAGATATCACAGGAAATCTTGATCTTTGTCAGCAGTGTGTTTCATTCTCCTCTTTCCCTCCAAACGTGACCCCTCTATCCTCTCATCGACAAGATGTTCCCCTCTCAGAGAAAGAGCCGTCTCTTTCTCATATTGAGTCAAACTTTGTTCATCCGCCCAATCAACCCTCTACATCTGAAGTTCTTACCAACATTTCAACCAATGGTGAGAAAAGTGCGTCCTCACTTGCATCTTCCCGCATCATTCCATCTGGACATGATTCCGATCTGGAAGACCGAACAACCCCACTTCTCATCACTATTCCCTATCCCTCATCTACCCCTACATCTGAACCCTTTTCATTTGTAACCTGGACTCCTCCTACTCCGCCCTTACCGCGTGACCCTAATGTGCCACGCCCTGAATCTCTTTCACTCTCTCGACCGCCTCCAAGGTATCCCAAGACTGTACCCCGTTCCCCCGACACTCATTCCCGTGATCATGTGCCCTATGTAACACGCAGTGGCCGTGTAGTGACTCCCCCAAAGCATTTTTGCTATTCCAATTTTGTTGGATAAATGTCCTACCTTAGGATTAGGTTAGTATAATCTGTGAATTTGTGATTTGTGTAAATTGGTATTTGTGTATATTATAAGTAGATTTATGTGAACAAAATAATAATAAGTCGTCATCAAACCAAGGCGCTCCCTAATAAGTGTTCATTAATATTTGGTATTCGTTATCTTGCCCTTTGTATTTTGTTGTTATGGTATGCAACTAGAAATTAACAGTTTGATAGTTCATTATTTTAAAGTTATAATTAAAATTTTGTTTAGGGAAACACTATTGTTATTGTTTCATTAGATGTTGTACTTTCGGTACGCCCGGAACATTTAGATTGCATGGTTTCTCACTTAAATTGTTTTATTTTATTTTTGTTATTCTCTACCATGTCAATAATGTTGAAATTAGTGATTATCTAAGGATATATGTTTTACTTTGAAAACGTTTGTTTGTTGTTGCAATAGTTATGCCTCCTCTTCCTTAATTTGTTTATGCATTTATGTAATTTTTATTGTAGTCGATTTTTACGGGCCTCCTTTAATTACAAGTTTTTATTCAACTTTCTTTGGATATTGATACAAATATTATGTTTTCTTTTAAAATTAATTGTTCGATGTATGGCCTAGTACATTACACAAAACACACTTTATGATTAATTTTTATTATTTTTTAGTTATAAAAAAATTTAAAAATACGTGTTTTTTTATAATGATGAAACGAGGACGTTTCTTTTTTAAAGGTAAATCTAGTGTAATATATAATTTTGACCCTAAATGAACTTGGTTGCAAGTTAGACCATTCCACTAAATATATGATGTTGACATGAACTTGTGTTAGGTAAAGTACACACTTAAAGGGATCTAGTAACTTTGTTGACATGTGCAAAAAGTGATGAATGGCTGATGCAATGTATATTGTTATTATCTCATATGTCCACAGGGTATTGTGTGAAAATTTCAAGTCAAATGGACATTGTATGGCCAAGTAATGAGCGAAAATGCAAAGTGATATTCAGTAACTCACTCCACTCACTTTGTACACAGAAGAAAAACTCGCCCGGAGTTTTTCTTATCTGAATACTTCAATCATACATATCTTTGTAACGAAAGGGAAATTTGAAAAACCAAAACCTGTCCCGTGATTTTATTGTTAATACGAATACAACAAGGTATAAGGGAACCGCTAGAATTATAATTTTATTTTGAGGATTTGGACAATGTTACTAAGTCCCTTTAAGTATTAAGAAAGATTAAGATTCCAATTATCACAGAGGTGTGAAACCCCTTACCAAACAAAACTGCTTATTAAGCAGTCCCCAAGCAGTCACTAAACCTTCGACCACATCAGACTGCTTAACCCAAGCAGTCATGGTTTTTGAAGACCTTCTTGTAGGCAGTCCTGAATTTCGACTGCTTAAATAGGTAGTCATAGAAAAAAAGGCCTTCATGCTAAGCAGTCGAAGAGTTGGTCCTTAGTAGTCGAACCTTGAAGGCCTATATAATTACATGAAGGCTTATGGCAGTTGAAATTTGGGGGGAAAATACTGCCCATCATGCATCTGCGATAATTGAAAGTTAATGGAAGCATGCATGCAGTCTACTTTAGCTACTCTGCCAGTAGAATTTTCTAATTTTAGGTAAGATTAACTGTCTACTTTCATCATTCCTACATGCAGGAATTACTAACAATTCTTTGTAACACTATTAGGCCAAAGTGTATCATATAATCACTAATAAACTGACTTGAATCAATCATTACATGGCAGTGCTATATATTTCAAAATAACACTCATAATGAAAACTTTAGTGTCGATTTGGACAAAAAATCACTGCACTGATAATACGCGTACGCTCGGGACCCTTATCAGGATGTTTACTTAGCCGCTGGGTCGAGTCGCTCCATTATATAAGAGGTATTTCCTGTAGCAATGCTAGCGTACATTCGATCCCTCTCATTGACTCAAACGTGATAGCTACACTATACATGTGGGAAAAGTAAATCACCAAGGGCTGGTTAATGTACATAAGTCAATTAACGATTAGTCTTGATTTTTTTAACATAATCATGTTTAACAGACGAGTGTACTAAATCTATGGTACAAACTTTAACATGTACAGGCCAATATTGTCAGCTGACAATCCCTCACAAGCAACGGTTCCCATGCACTGCACACGTACAGCGCGATACACCGCATCGCATCGCACTGTCGCACTGTGCCCCATTCAAAAATGGAATCGCCATGCACGATCTTCTTTTAAGAGCATGGTCCCGATTGAACAAAACTTTTCAAAACAAAAAGGCAGCGGTGTTATTTGACCAATAGCAATGATTTTTACATCAGTGGTTAGCTTGCATTCTACTCTTTTCAGATCTGTTCGCCCCAATTTGATACGATAATGCGTTCGGATTATATGGCTCTTTGTGTGCGGCCTGTAGTGCATGATCTTCAAAATATCGTGCATTTCCCATAGGCTCGTGACTCGAAACTTGAATGCGTAACAGATTTTAACCTAAAAAGGCAGCGAGATTACCAGGCGTCTTGCAATAAATGTTACATTATATGATAGAAGGGAATGTCAGCTTTCAAATGCGACTCGCCCCAATTTAATACATGAATGTTAACCAAAGTTATCGTCAAAACAATGCGACAATGTCATAATTTGAAACAGGAAATTACGTGTTGTAGCGACGTACGCGTATGCACACACGCTTTCACGGCGTTTATGTCCAAGAGTTTTCATTATGCAGTCCCACTCAATGAGTTTTGTGTGGCTTATTTTTTTCAATGTATGCTAATTACAGATTATTTATGCATGCATGTTTTGTAACTTGTATTTGAGTCTGGCTATACAATTTCCAACATTTTGCTAATTAATTGAATAAAAACGCAATGCTGCATGAAGTGAAAATTTGGCCTGATATCATATAGTTCATACCTCAATAATTACTTGTTGATTGCTTATATAGCAAGATACAATGTTAAAGCTTCAGGTTAAGCAGTCGACCGCCTAATTAGAGCTTCAGGTTAAGCAGTCGAACGCCTAATTAGAGCTTCACGTAAGCAGTCGAATGCTTAATTAGAGCTTCAGGTTAAGCAGTCGAACCCCAAATTAGAGCTTCACGTAAGCAGTCGGAAGGCCTAATTAGAGCTTCAGGCTAAGTAGTCGAAGGCTTATTAGAGCTTCGGATTAAGCAGTCGAATGCTTATACTGAAGCAGTCCGTACCTAATTTGCATATTAACTTGTCCGAATGAAGGCTTATAAGCCTTCAAATGCCTCGCGCCACAGCCTTACGGACTGCCTTCGACTGCTTATAAGCCTTCGAAGGCTTAAAAGACCAATTGACTACATAATGTGCATCGAAGGCTTGTGTGCAATTGAAGACCTATCTGCGACTACTTATGGGAATGCTTAGCGAATGCTTAGCGAAGGCCTTCTATTTGGTAAGGGACACCCTGTCCAACTCAGGCCCTTTGTCATGGTCTGATCATGTTGTCTAATAGTACCTGCATAAATCTATATCTCTTCCTGTTTAGCCAAAAGCCTGATTTATGTACACGACTTCTAAGAAACCCTCTTATTATATGCTCTTGTATTCTATAGATTAAACTTGACTCTGTTCCCCATATTCCCCTATATAAGTTAAACATTATTCTAATATTGAGACTTCTCCCCTGTCCCTCCTCGAGGTGACATCTCCAGCTTGTATGCTGCTCTGGCCATACTCTATGTATTGGAACCAGCAGAGTAGCCAGTTATATATTTGATATACTTTACTACTTGATCAGCCAGTTATTATACTTTGTTATATTTCTCCATCGTCTTCATACTTTGTATATATGTGAGCGACTGATTAATAAAATCATATCGACCTGTAATTATCTTGGACTACTGCGAGTCTTCATTATCTCTTCATCTCTTCATCTAAGTTAACACTCCCACCAATGCCACGTCTACCTCATTAAAACCCTGAGTGTTACACTACCTTTAAGCACTCTCAATATGTACATGTATAATTTAAAGAAGACTATAATTGTATCAACATTGACATAATGAATGAGAGGGGGTAATGTCCCTTTATTTTAATGTTATTTTAAATTTCTGAACCCCAAATATTGGGGTAGATGATAATACAGGCCATCCCCCGCACCTCAAATATTGGGGGGGGGGGGGGGGGGGGGATATCATATATCCCCCATCCCCCGTGATCGACGCCCATGATCTATACACACCGGCCCTAATTATGTACGTATGTGTATCTATTTTGTTGGTTGAAAAAAGCTGCCTTGGAAAACATGTGGCCCATCCAGCCCCACCTTCCCCTAATATTTCAGACTTTAGAAGAAAATAATAAAGATCATACGTAATGAAATATGCCGCAATCATCAATCTTTTCAGTACGCACTAAAATTACGATTCCGCTTACTTATCAGCGTTTGGTGGCATAGCTAGGGGCCATCTACAAAGTACGTACGCAAATTATTGTCCGAAATTGACTCCTCTTCCCCTCCCTCCCCTCCCTCTCTCCCCCCCCCCCCCCCCTCCCCTCCCCTCCTGTACGCACTTTTACACGTGGTTCAATGGTTCAACCAGATTTAATCTTCTCCTCTCCCCTCCCCCTTGTATTGTGCGTATACGTTGTAGATGGCCCATTGTAGATGGCCCCGATCAGCCAATGTCAGCTGTACATGTTCGCTGTTTTTGTTTACAAAATACCGTACCATGCCAACTACGTACGTGCATATCGCGTAAAACCGTGCGTGCAATATTATTGTTCCCGCGTGTGCAAAACTACCATAAAGGTGTTGCCACTCGCTCACTTCTTTGATTGAATGACAACACAGCTAAAAGTTGACATTTTCATGGACTGATTTATGCAATAAGCGAACGCCCCAATACTTGTTTACATAATATTTTGAAGACACTGGTCATTGGGATGAAATTATACGATTTTAAGCGCCACGAAAATTGGCATTTTCTATGCCTGTGTCCGCTCGGTTAGGCAATATTATTGTTCCCGCGTGTGCAAAACTACCATAAAGGTGTTGCCACTCGCTCACTTCTTTGATTGAATGACAACACAGCTAAAAGTTGACATTTTCATGGACTGATTTATGCAATAAGCGAACGCCCCAATACTTGTTTACATAATATTTTGAAGACACTGGTCATTGGGATGAAATTATACGATTTTAAGCGCCACGAAAATTGGCATTTTCTATGCCTGTGTCCGCTCGGTTAGGCTCGCCATTGACTTTGTACATGTGTGACCTCTCTCGCGTTTTCTGTCGATTACGTGCAAAGTCAATACTGAGCGGATACCAGGATACATAGAAACTACGCAAGCCTCCCTTAAAATCATTAGTTGTCCCGTTTCCGGGATTATTTGTTACAAACGATACTTACTAGTGTCGTGCTAAGATCCTGAGCTACCACGCCGTGATTCCATTCCGCCTCTAAAATCAATAGGTCATATTTCCGACACAAATCAGAAGATGGTCTAAAAAAGTGACGCAAATTTCTAAAAACAAGATATCCGCGAGCTACATTCATCTTGGTGCAAAGAACTGTCTTTTTTCCCCTTTAAATTTAACGTAATGAATTGAACTTTTGGGGATGCATTCCGAAAATAGAAAACATCGCGCATACGCTTGCACAGCGCGCGTACTGCGCGCAGTAAGGAAGTAGGTCACTTTTCAGGGGTGAACGTTGTGCATAATCTGCCGCGGGATGGGAGAAAAGGGTGCGCGGATGCCAAAACTGGTACGGTCGGTGAGCTGAGCTGAGGCCGCGCTCTTGATCTTCGAATGACTTCGATATGATTCTGTGCATGTGACAAGGTGCCGTGCATTTCCAATTTGTTTTATTAGCAACGCCAAAGACAAAGTTAATAACAAACATGGCCTCAGCAAGTGCAGTTGAAAATCTCTTCAAAGAATTCGAGTGTGCAGTTTGCATGGACAGGCTTCAAAACCCGAAATGCTTGACCTGCCAGCATGTATTTTGTCGTGATTGTTTGCAGAAATCTGTTCAGTCTGGCCGCGATGCGACGAACGCCATAACATGCCCGGTCTGTCGCTGCGTAACCCCGCTACCGCGGGGAGGCGTCGATGCGCTGAAAACCAACCCGCTTATCAATAGCATCTTAGAACAGCTACCGGGACTGAAGGACGATGGAGTAGAGTAGCTCGTGGCAAAGTAAAAAGCAAAGCCAAAGAATTCAGAAAGGCGGGCCTTGATGTGAATTCTGCCACTGCCCCGCTCTTCTGGGGATTTTTTTGTGCAAAGAATGTGACATGGTGTTGTGCTGTGAGTGCATGACACACGGATCACACAAGGAGGTGGTTCCACGCGGCGAAGTCGATCCTGACTGGGAAAAAATACAGGAATCCAAGGAATGCAAAACACACTCTTCAATGCAAGTTCAATACTACTGCGCCAAATGCAACGAGCTGTGTTGTCACCGGTGCATACAAACTGACCACAAACGTCATAATGCAGTCGGTCTTCATAAGAGACTTTCTAGCATCAATGCCACAATGCAAAGTCTTGTGGATAGGTGTCACCAGAAGAACTTTGATGTTCAAGCTACTCATCATGAGGTGAACATGAAGAAGGATGAAGCTGTTGAAGCACCGAGCAAAGTGAAGACTGAAGTCAGAGAAAAAGCAGAGAAGCTTGTTTCTGAGGTAAAGAAAATTGAGCAGGAAATGATCAGAAAACT
>JBAMJV010010652.1:0-29876 GCA_037951105.1 Echinarachnius parma | reverse complement strand
TTACAATAATAAATTACACAAACAAAAAAACGTTTTAATTGAACTAACTTATTTTCATGTTTTACGCATGAATTTGTATTTATAAAATCAATGGTCATTAATCGTTATTGTTCTAGTGTTTGGCAACAACTTTTCCGTTTCATATTTTCTCTTATTTCCATTTAGTTGGTCCCGAAAATGTGGTCCGGAATACGATAGTTATTGTTTTCCAACGTTTGTGTTAATTTTGATAATGCTTATATTCCATTTATCTTTATTCCGTTTTTCGAGTAAGAAATTAGAGTATTCAATAAATATATGAGGTAGATATTATTACTATTTTGTCAAATCATGCATGAATATACATGTACGAATCTTATAACTAATTTGCTGAAAACGTATAGCAGTTTTAATCAAGAATTAGTAGACTTGAGAGATATCTGAAATCTGATGCCTGTAAAATTCGACTCTCGAAAGAAGAAAATAATTTAAAGGGATAGTTGAGTTTTGCTAAAAGGAGTACAGTTTTGGTCAAATTCTTTATGAATTGTAATGACCCAAAACCACACTATTTCATTATAAGTTGATAGCTCCACCATGTTCGAAAGGAATAAGTAAGTTGCCTGTCATCATTCCCGAAAAGTTGTTAAAACTCCAGAGGGCGCTGTCTAAAAACTCATTGGTTTCAACCATTTTAAATGAAATAATGTGCATGTTATATTTTGTTGAAATAGTGATTAGATAGAAACAACCAACATCTGTTTCAAAAACCTCTTTCGTACATTTTTGGAAAGAGGAAGCATTTCGTGAGTTTGTAAACGGTTGGTTCAAAATGATGGAATATTTGAGGCCCCACAATTATTACAAATGGTTATATTTCAGCCATATATGAACTAATTTTGATAAAATAAAAGTTATTCTGCCATTAAAACTTTAAGCTCTTTCAAATTTGACGCTCAGTTTACATTATCTCACAACAAAAACATATGTGTAGCGCCCTTTTAACAAAAACTCAACTATTCCTTTAAATTAGTTTTGTTTGCGACGCCCCAAACTTCTAGACCATATGCAATGTACAGTATATAGTCATAGTACATATGAATTAAACATCTTGAAATTAACAATACAAAATAAAGAATTGACAAAAGTGGCTAACAAAATAGCACAGTGCTAAACGAGGTTTATTATTATTAGTGTTGATATTGTCATTATAATTATTATTAGTAGTAGTATGAATATGCAATGAATTAAAATTACTATTTAAGCTGCCCTGACAGTTTTTAGCAAAATATTTCCATTCATATGGGTGCTAATTAAGGGCATCCAAGTGTCAAACCTGGATGAAACGGACCCATGATATGAGTTACAAAGATCCTCATTCTCCATGACCACTGGTATAAACTTTAGTCTATAGGTTCTATACTCTGTGTACACTTTTCCCCCCATACATTGCGTCACCCTGTGAACTGTAGGCCCGGTGTCATAGCATATTCTGTCCCCAGCAAGATATCCTGACGGGTTCTATATAAATAAAGAGAAATCCAAACTATAATTTATGATTGGCGAATATATGAACCCTGGGGGCATCGCCCATCTCATCGGTGACCCCTTTAGAAGCCTGGGGGCTCCGTCCTTCTTTTACAGAGCCCCCTCTCGTCATATCATAAGACCGGATGCTATTAAAAGTCCCCTCCAAGTATTTCTGCAACCCGGGGGCTCTGTCTATCTCTTTGGGAGCCCCTTCCGAGCATGAATAAAGTCTAAGGGCACCGTCCAACTTTTTGGTGACCCCCTCAGAAGCCCGGGCGCTCCGTCCGTCTTTTGGGGAGCACCCTCTTAGCATGAATGAACCATGGGGGCACCGCCCATCTCATGGGTGAAACCTTCAGAAGCATGGGGGCTCCGTCCTTCCTTTGAGAAGCCCCTTCTAAGCAAGATTGAACACTGGGGGCACCGCCCATCTCATAGATGACCCCTTCAGAAGTCCTTCTTTTGGGAAGCCCCCTCTAAGATTGAATGAAGCCTGGGGACACTGCCCATCTCATGGGAGACCCTTTATAAACCGGGGGCTACGTCCTTATTTTGAGGAGCCCCCTCTTAGCAAGAACTATGAATGAACCATGGGGACAGCGTCAAAAGAAGGACGTAGACCCCAGGCTTCTGAGGGTGTCACCAACAAGTTGTGGTGCAAAGTATGATTATCGGTAATTTGCTACCCTAAGTAAGTAATCAATTTTTTGTACACCCCTAATCAAGTTATAACTATTTTAGATACCCTAAGCAAGTAATCATTTTTTTGTAACCCCTAAGCAAGTTATAATTATTTGTTTATACCCTAATTAAGCAATTAATCAATTGTTTGTAAACCCCTAAGCATACCAAGCAAGTTAATAACTATTTTTGATACCCTAAGCAAGTAATCCTATTTTGCTTTCCTTGCACGAGGCCCTTGATCAAGCATAATGTAAATAAGTTGTTTATCCAACCTATGAGCACGATCCGGGAGCACGATAAAGAACAGCGAACAGCGAAAGTGTGCGATGTTTAGAACCGGGATTTGGTGGATATTTCAGCTCAAATCGGTGACTTGAACTTGTTCTAGTGTTGAATAAACCCTAAGCAAGTAAGCTGAATTTTTGAGACCCTAAATGCGTAACTTATCAGCCTTAAAAAGATACCCTTTTTTCCTGATGGTTGGTGATTTTGAGACCCTATTCAAGATACTCGAGTAACTTGCCTGATCGTAAAAAACACCCCTTTTTACTCGAATTATTGGTCACGCATGATACCCCCCTTTCTATGAGGACAGACACCCCCCCCCCCCCCCCCCCCGGGATCCAGGAGCTGTCTTTGCGAACGTGTGCGATGCTCTAGTTAAACAAAGAGCAAACAAAACTGTAATTTCAGATTGGCGTAGCCACGAGGTGGGGGGGGGGGGGGGGGGGGGGACTTGTTAAATAAAGGCTCTTATAAAGAGAAAAATATAATTTCAGATTGGAGTAGCCAAGGGAGAAGAGAATGGTGGGGGGTGGGGGCAGAGCTTGCTTTATAAGGCTGTATATTTTAAAAAAGAGAAGAAAAAAAAAGAAAAAAAACTACAATCTCTGATTGGCTTCGCCAAGAAGGGGGGGGGGGGGCGTTTAATACATGATCTAGTTAAACAAATAGAAAACAAAACTATAATTTCAAATTGGCGTAGCCACGAGGGGGGGGGGGGGGCCTTGTTAAATAAAGGCTCGTATGAAGAGAAAACTATAATTTCAGATTGGCGTAGCCAAGGGAGAAGAGAATGGGGGATGGGGGGGGGGGGGTGGGGGTGGGGGGGGGGTTGCTTTATAAGGCTCTATATTAACAAAATAGGAAAGAAACATATAATTCTAGATTGGTTTGCATAATTGTATCATATGACCGGGGGTGAAAACGCACGATTAAATAAAAACAACCACTTGTGAACATGGACACAATTATACGTGTTTGCAAATAATCTCTAAATCATTATTTACTACTTTTATTTGCATAAATATACACTATATTAAAAAGATATAGTACAAGGAAGTTATGAAATCCATTGCAAACCAAAATGAAAAGTTGGAATACAAATTGGCAAAATTATTTTCATGATCATTTGTTTACGTCGCATCACTTGTGTCTGGGCAGCGATAGGCGTACCCAGTGAGTGGTCTCTGCCCACGACGGATCTCGGAATCGGCATCGATAAATCTTCACCACCCCACCCCCGCCCCCCCCCCCCCTCCCCTTTGAACAAACCCTGGGTTTATAATAATATGAGTACGGATAAATGAAGGTAGTTCATACTAGCTGCCAAGGTGTTGTTCTAGTGTTTAGCAACAACTTTTCCTTTTGATACCTTAATCATATAGTTATCTTTTTGAAAATCGAATACCAACACTTTGCTTTAGTGCATATTTTATTTTCACACGCATTGAACGAAACCCCTATTTGGTTTGTGTGTACATCGTATTGAGATAATACAGTTACCACACAATATAGATAATATAGCGATAGAAACACTATTGAAAAGCCCATCATGTATATCACCACCATTTTAATAGGCTACACGTGGCCTTGGTCTGGGGATGGGATTTTATTCACTGCACAAACAGCCGACATATCGGCCAGGGCCGGCGGACCCGGGTGCAGAAATAAATTCAACGACAATGAGAACCCCGACGCAAATACTAGCTATCTGATTGGTCAACACGGCCAAATGCTCCTTCACTCACATTTCTCCATGACGATACACGATTCCTTATAATATAACATTCCTTATAATTTTATATTCGATGATTGTCTGGCCATAGCAGACGGTCCACACACACACGAACACGCAACACAACATAGTCTAATTCCAGACTCTCGGAATAAACTCCGGCACCCCGAAGATCGCTGCATACATCAGTAAATGTTGGCAGCATTATTGATGTATGCAGCGATCTTCGGGGTGCCGGAGTTTATTCCGAGAGTCTAGAACTAGACTAAACACCACACTATCGCGAGCGGTTCGAAGGAATTTTCTACTACACCTCTGATTGAATAGTCTAGTTCTAGACTCTCGGAATGAACTCCGGCACCCCGAAGATCGCTGCATATATCACTAAATGCTGCCAACCCGAGACTACTGATTGATTGAACCGTAAAGTGTAATAAATTCACTCGCACTGTACTGTATCTGATGGTGCGCGCTCGATCGTTACGTCCCCGTGTTGAATAAAAGTCGTTCGAAGAACTTAGCTTACATGCATAAGGGCAATTAAAGGAATCTGGCAACCCTGTTGACATTTCGAATCGCGCATTCTGGGGGTTCGTTTGTATGATACATGTATAATTCAGGCGATGACAATACACACATAATATAGCCCGTAGTAACATTCGCATTGGCAGAAGCAGTATGATTTATTGATGTGTGCCCTTGGAAGTTTGGGAGAGGGCTAAATTAGCCGTAGATTATGGTCTTGTATCTGCGTGTGGCATATGAGGGTAATGTTACTGACGGGGGTGTTTTCTACACAATATCCCCTTTCTAAAAGGTTCCTCCCCTCTCAAATTCGTGCACTGATGTGTGGTGAGTGCAAATTACATGATTCACATATCACCGACTACTGTAATTAGTGAAAATATGCAATGATATGTGCTTATCTAATTTACAATGTATTTCAACTTCATTATAAATCACGACTTTTTCAAGTCTCCCCTTTCGCCCCTCTCACCCCAAACAGCCCCTAGCTCTTATCCAACCCTCTGCGCTGACCAG
The DNA here is from genome assembly GCA_037951105.1 of Echinarachnius parma. NCBI lineage: Eukaryota > Metazoa > Echinodermata > Echinoidea > Clypeasteroida > Echinarachniidae > Echinarachnius > Echinarachnius parma. The sequence goes on along the minus strand of JBAMJV010010652.1, from coordinate 24,625 downwards.
TAATGGAGCAGTCACACGATACTTGCGACGACCTGCAACAAGACAATAGAACTTATGAAGGGCCGATCATGTTCGAAATAACTAGACGTTACATCAGAATGCAAATATCGCAATAAATTCGGTATTATTCCCAATTATAGCCATAAATAGGTTGTATGTATTACATTTAGGCTAAAGTAAACCTAACATGTTATTTACCGTGCTAAATAAGCATCATAAGCCTGGTTTTGGGTTGTCGATCGAACAATAGCACGACTGGTCACGAGGAACGCATGCGCCGTGTGTTCTCTTGCGACGGCAGGTTCCCGTCGCAAGGTTTTTGAACACCAAAAAGTCGGTTCAAAATCCGTTGCGATCAAAACAATAGAAGAGAGAGAGAAAGAGCATGCGGTGATTGCGGTTATTGCGGTGGCTTCATCTCACCCTATTGACCTATTGAAATTGCATCCATGGCAAATATTCATAGTTTGGTAGACAATACTTAATCCTGAATACTTCAGGCAAGTCTCGTCGCATGCGGTGATTGCGGTGACCTATTGAAATCGTATCCATGGCAACGATGCATGGTTTGGTAGACAATGATTTATCCTGACCCAGGTAGCAAGCCAACGTTGGTCCAACGTTGGACCAACGTTGTCCAATTTTTTCGGCAACGTTGGTCCAACGTTGTCCGGCAACGTTGGACCAACGTTGCTTGCGTACGCCCAAACAACGCTGCTCCAACGTTGGCGAAAACAAAATACCAACGTTGGATCAACGTTGGTCCATCGTTGGAAAGTTGTCATATGTCAACGTTGGACCAACGCTTTTCCAACGTTGATCCAAGGTTGGTATTTTGTATTCGCCAACGTTGGAGCAGCGTTGGTTGGGCGTACGCAAACGTTGATCCAACGTCAAAGCAACATGTGTCCAACAAGCATCCACCATATTTCCAACAAGCATCCAACATGTCTCCAACACTCATCCAACAAGCATCCAACATGTCTCCAACAAGCATCCAACATGTCTCCAACAAGCATCCAACGTTGGTCCAGCGTAATTCACCAACATTTCTCCAACGTTGGTCCAACGTTGATCCAACGTTGGTCCAATGTTGGTCCAACATTGGACCAACGTCTCACCGTACTAAAAAAATTAAATTAATATTCATATGACACGCCTATTGGTGATATCTAGAACATCCTATCATAGCTTTCCCTTTACCTAAGACTAACCCTAACCCTATTCCTAGTCCTATTCCTATCCATATAGTCCTATTCCTATTCCTACACTCACTACATCTACATCATCCACTCAGCTTTATATAACCTAGCTTCTGTGTTAATATTTGTTTGATGGTTGGTATTTCGATAAAGTTGAATGTTTGGATAAAGTTTTAAGAATTTACACAAATACATCATGGAAACAAACCTTTAGAATGTTTTTGTAGATAAATAACTTACATATATTTCAAATAATGAGTAAATAATAACATTGGATTCATTCTGAACAATCAAATAACATGATTATTAATGCTTTTTGCAGTCAATGATAACCACTCATGAATATTCATGAATAATAACCAACGTTCATCCAACGTTGAACCAACGTTGATCCAACGATGGCATACATCCTGCTTTCAGCAGCTTATTTTAAATCCTTTTATTATGCAAGGGGGTTTTGACCACCTGTGCTACGAGTAAAAAAATAACCTTTTCTAACATAACAGCTACATGTAGTGAACAGATGTGAAATGTTGGATTCTCGTTGGATTAACGAACGTTTCACTGTGGGTTACCGATGTCGATCCAACGTTGCTCTAACGAGATTGTCCAACCTCCATTTCACTTTGAGTTACCGATGTTGATCCATCGTTGGTGTTGTAATAATATAATACAAGTAGGCGAAATGCCATGTGTAACTCTGGCATAACAATAATAAATACTGGTAAATTACAAACTTAGAGTGTCAGGGTAGACTACCCGACACCCAGAAGATGGAACCAGGGGATTATTCTGCCCCTTTCGTACGGTTGTCATCCCCTATGTAAGACCGACATTTACCTTATGCAAAATGGTTTAACGTGCTAGTGCCAGGGTGGACTACCCAACGCCTAGATGATACCAAGGGATTATTCTGCCCTAAATGGTATTCATCTCTATCACAAATCTAATCTATCCGGGGGTCTGAGAGTAGACGTCGAAGTGGGTAGCGCCAGTCACGTTCTTGCGAGGGCGGCTTCACCTCACTCCAGCACGCTTCTGGGACCTCCGTTTCCTCGTTTACTGGAACATGGATGTTACCTTCAGGTGCGCGACGCTTCTTTAGATGATGTCTGTTCCGGCGATACCGCCCACCTTTCTCACTCTGGATGTGGTACGAGCGGGGCGTTGAATCTTGAGTTGATCACTACGCCAGGTTTCCATTCTTTTCCCACTTGGTAGTACACACGTTCTCCAGACTTCAACACCGGCAGCGACTTGGCACCCTGGTCATAGTATCGCTTCTGCCTCTTCTGGAGCTCCTTCTTCCTACTAGCTATGCACCGTTGATAACGAACAGTACAGTTCTCAATAAAGCGTTTTCTGGATGGTATATCCGGTCACACATCAACCGTGAAGCTCGCCTCCCAAAATGGATTCAAATTAGCATTTCTACAACACAGGTCATGGCGAATCGAATCAGACATACAGTCACTTTCACTTCAGACACCATGTTGTAATATAATACAAGTAGGCACACGAGTATAGTTGAAAGCTTACTTTATTAACTGCTTGTCGATGGCCCAACTCATACATGGTCTCTTGACACCCGATAATATACATATCGATCCTATATGGTAATTCACCGGGGATGGCGCACTTCTATTTATGATTGTAATTCTACTTGAGTCCACTCATTACTGTTGGTCTAACGAGATTGTCCAACGTCTTTTTCACTGCGAATTACCGATGTTGATCCAACGTTGGTCCAACGAGATTGTCCAACGTCTTTTTCACTGCGAGGTACCGATGTTGATCCAACAAGATTGTCCAACGTCTTTTTCACTGCGAGTTACCGATGTTGGTCCAGCGTTGCTCCAACGAGATTGTCCAACGTCAATTTCACTGCGAGTTACCGATGTTGGTCCACCGTTGGTCCAACGAGATTGTCCAACGTCCATTTCACTGCGAGTTACCGATGTTGGTCCAACGTTGGTCCAACGAGATTGTCCAACGTCTTCTTCACTGCGAGTTACCGATGTTGGTCCAACGTTGGTCCAACAAGATTGTACAACGTCCATTTCACTGCGAATTACCGATGTTGGTCCAACGTTGGGCTAACGAGATTGTCCAACGTCTTTTTCACTGCGAGTTACTGATGTTGGTCCAACGTTGGTCCAACGAGATTGTCCAACGTCTTTTTCACTGCGAGTTACCGATGTTGATCCAACGTTGGTCCAACGAGATTGTCCAACGACTATTTCACTGCAAGTTACCGATGTTGGTGCAACGTTGGTCCAACGAGATTGTCCAACGTCCATTTCACTGCGAGTTACCGATGTTGGTCCAACGTTGGTCCAACAAGATTGTCCGACGTCTTTTTCACTGCGAGTTACCGATGTTGGTCCAACGTTGGTCCAACAAGATTGTCCAACGTCCATTTCACTGCGAGTTACCGATGTTGGTCCAACGTTGGTCCAACGAGATTGTCCGACGTCTTTTTCACTGCGAGTTACCGATGTTGGTCCAACGTTGGTCCTACAAGATTGTCCAACGTCCATTTCACTGCGAGTTACCGATGTTGGTCCAATGTTGGTCCAACGAGATTGTCCAACGTCTTTTTCACTGCGAGTTACCGATGTTGGTCCAACGTTGGTCCAACGAGATTGTCCAACGTCTTTTTCACTGCGAGTTACCGATGTTGATCCAACGTTGGTCCAACAAGATTGTCCAACGTCCATTTCACTGCGAGTTACCGATGTTGGTCCAATGTTGGTCCAACAAGATTGTCCAACGTCTTTTTCACTGCGAGTTACCGATGTTGGTCCAACGTTGGTCCAACGAGATTGTCCAACGTCTTTTTCACTGCGAGTTACCGATGTTGATCCAACGTAAGTCCAACGAGATTGTCCAACGTACATTTCACTGCGAGTTACCGATGTTGGTCCAACGTTGGTCCAACGAGATTGTCCAACTTCTTTTTCACTGCGAGTTACCGATGTTGGTCCAACGTTGATCCAACAAGATTGTCCAACGTCCAACGAGTTCCAACGAGTTTGCAAGTTTCCGACGTTGGTCCAACGTTGGCTTGCTACCTGGGGAATACTCCAGGCAAGCCTCCAGATATTTCTGCTTTTCATCAAAAGTTTTTAATTCTCCTTACACACCTACACACCCTCATCATTGAAAGGGAGGTATTCAACCGACAGGTTTGTATTGTCATGATTGGGATCGGCATCCACGTGACAGCGAAGGGGGGGGGGGGGGGGGGGGGTTCTCGGCTCTTGCGCTCTTGGGCCCAAATACAGTTGTTATCCCGTTGTTATTTTTGTTGTTTTTCTAACTTGTTTACCGCGGTAATTTATATTTGGACCATTTTGGGTCTTTGTATGAGCTAAAAGCCAAAAGCTTGCACCCCGACCCCCGTCCTAGGTTTATATTTTGCAACATTTTTCTTTGTTATGGCTCCATACTAAGCATACTCAGGTTAATTTCATATAAGCTTGGTGCACCAATAGGGTTGCCCACCGCTAGTATGTTCCCCGGGGAGTAGAGGATGTGTACAAGGTAATTGTTAAATGCGCGGGTCTGACGCTTAGAGGCTATTCGGCGCGATATAAATACGAACTACAATTATTATAAATTATTATTATATATTATTGTTATTATTATCATTATTACTATTATAATTATTATTATTATTATTATTAGTAGTAGTAGTAGTAGTATTCCATAATTTGTGCATCATATACACCATATCAATATATTAAGAGCAGAGAGATATTAACGCTCATCCTTGAATTGCGAAACATTTTTTTGAGTGTTCATTGTATAGCTGCAGTGAGTTTGTACAACGCGGTGATGTATTACAGACTTTGACACTATCCGCCTTTCATATGCGCACGTGACCAATCGCAAGCTGTTGCAGGTCGTCGCAAGCCTCGTGTGACTGCTCCATAAGCCAAACACACACAGAGAAACACATTATAATGTATTGGAACCAGACTCTAAGCACTGAAGCGAGCAGCCTTCGAACCCACACATTTGACGTGCATTATTTGTGTGTCGAGTGTATAGAATCGGCAGTGTTGTAGTACACTCTCCATTTCTTCATTGTTCGCCAATCAGAGAGCTCGATTTCTGGTCGGATACGGTCCGAAGAGTACTATGTAGTCTACGTGTTGTCCATGTCTTCGATCGATGACTCGAAGTAACGTGCGTGCTCGATCCCTGTATTAACTAAAATCGTTCGAACGATTTTATTTACACATGGAGACCGAGCGGAGCCCACGTACCATCACAGAGTACATGGCAATTAAAGGAATCTGGCAACCCTGTTGACATTTCGAAACGCGCAATCTGGGGGTTCGTTTGTATGATACATGTATAATTCAGGCTATTGCATATACGTTTACTTGGTAATGTGTGATAATGTATCAGTAACGGAACGCCATAATTCTGACTAAGTAATGAAATAAATATTGACACTTATTTCACTGCGCTAACTGTAGGCAGTCTTAAAGATCACAACATTGCAATGGCACGTACACTTTATAACTAGATGTAAGGTTGGTATCCGAAATATGTTTCAAGCTCAATTGAAATTTTGATATAGCTAACACAACGGCGATAGCGTTCCATTTCAGATATTTGTGTGGATTTTAACAATGTGCCGAGATTACTTTAAACGTCAAGTCTTTTGAAAGCTCTAACCGCTATATGTAAACTGCATATCATCGAAGCAGAGAGATGGGAGGACCATGGAATTACGAGCTCGACCGAAGAGAGTTCAAGTAGTATACAGAGAGCGAGCGGGGATATGATTCCCCCAACATGCATTCCATGCAGACGCCCCCCCCCCCCCCCCCCCCCACACACACACAATAATACACACATAATATAGCCCGTAGTAACATTCGCATTGGCAGAAGCAGTACGATTTATTGATGTGTGCCCTTGGAATTTTGGGAGAGGGCTAAATTAGCCGTAGATTATGGTATTGTATCTGCGTGTGGCATATGAGGGTAATGTTACTGACGGGGGTGTTTTCTACACAATATCCCCTTTCTAAAAGGTTCCTCCCCTCTCAAATTCGTGCACTGATGTGTGGTGAGTGCAAATTACATGATTCACATATCACCGACTACTGTAATTAGTGAAAATATGCAATGATATTTTCTTGCCTAATTTACAATGTGTTTCAACTTCATATAAAACACGACTTTTTCTAGTCTCTCCCCTTTCGACCCTCTCACCCCAAACAGCCCCTAGCTCTTACCCCACCCCTCCGTGTTGACCAGTTACTGTAAGCCAGTAACCCAGCCTTACACACATAGAAACACATTATAATGCCTTGGAACCAAACTATAAGCACTGTATATTGACGAGGAGGTAGTATAGGGGACCTTTTCACACCATCCATGCTTACCCACCAAGCCCACTTGGTCAAAACGTCACCCTATAGTGATCGCCTGTAACACAAACCTTGGGTTCACATCAAATGCCACTATAAATGCCAGTATCCGTTTCCCTTTACAAGGGAGCTGGATTTTAATACGTTACTTCTGAGTCATCGATCGAAGACAACACATAGACCACATAGTACACATTTCGGACCCTATCCAACCAGAAATCGAGCTCTCTGATTGGCGAACAATGAAGAAATGAAGGCTGTACTACCACACTGCCGGTTTTATACACGCGACACACACAATCAAAGCACGTCAAATGTGTGGGTTCGAAGGCTGCTCGTATTACTGCTGATACATACACACATACACGCAGGCACCATAACACGTACCAACGTGCGCTTCGAAGAGATTTTGTAACTTACTTCGATCTGTTTTTGGATCGATGGTATATGGCTCTAAGGGCACGCCATAGGGGCGGTGATATCGTAGGCCCGAACGCGCGGCTCGTGTTGACTTAACAGGGTTATCTCTATGCATGCAGAAAGGAGGTAGTTATTTTCATGATCACATGCGGCATAAACGATTGCATATTTATATTGTAAAACTTATGCTCGGCGAAGTTTGGACTTTAGTTAGCTCGCTCCAAAGAGGCCATTTTGATACCCCAACTAAGAGACTGTAGTGGAAATGTGACGTGGCATCATACAGTGTTTGAGGAAAATACATGCATAGCACAGAACATTGCGATTGATTTCAGTATAGGCCTATAAACGTGTGTTACTGAACTATCGGTTTCTGTAGAATATTGATAGGTACATTGTATACTTTCCAATCATGGATGATCAGAAGAACATAGATCGTGGCAGTTACGGAAGTCTGAAACAACCCGATCCAGAAGATCCAACACGAAGGAGTCGTTCCCAAGTAAGTCCTCTAGTCATTTTGTGTACCACCATATGCTGGACTTTATAATCCCGATCCGTATTCAACTAACCACAACATTGAATGTTGATTGATATGACAGTGATTTAGCGTATGAATTTGCTAGTACATTTGGATATATTTTGAATTTCTATTTTAAAGGGACTTAGTAACATTGTCCAAATCCTCAAAATCCAATTGGAATTCTAGCGGTTCCCTCATACCTTGTTGTATTGGGATTAGCAATAAAAGCATGGGACAGGTTTCGGTTTTTCAAATTTCCCTTTGGTTAAAAAGATATTTACGATTGAAGTTTTCAGATATTAAAAAATCAAATGGATCGTCAAAACCGTGTACAAAGTGAGTGCAAATTTTGCATTTTTGCTCATTACTCGGCCATATAACGTCCATTTAACTTCAAATGTTCACACAACACCTAGCCTAGTGGACATAATTATCAGATAACAACAATATACATTGTATCAACCACTCGTCACTTTTTGCACATGTAAACAAAGTTACTACTAAACTAGATTACTTTAAGTTGCATTGCTTAGTGAGTGTTTTGTCCAGTTCTCAATGCACCATATTATACATAATAAACACAGCATTATAGATGATGATTGTATGTATGTAAATTATATGCATACAATTTCAATTTGAAATAAATTGACATTATGTTGATCTATGAACTGAGTCGATTTGATAAGTATGTGTACAGTACTACAGTACGTGTTAGCGTCACCGGCAAAGTTCGAGCAAATATTCCGTGGGACCTAATATTTGAGAGTATTACGTTCTTATTTTTTTGAGACGTATATTTTCTTCAAATAAATAAAATCGAATAATGTATGATTTATCAAAATCGAAAAGTTAACGTTTTATTTATGCTCGTTTCGACAGTCTCCGCCGCTTATATTAGGTGTTATTTCACTAGCACAAACCATTGTCAGTGGGTTCATCAGCGATCTCCAGAGCCGATTTCCACATCTTAATGTTCGATTCTACGAGCTTCCATACAGCAAGGTCCAGGATTACACGTTCAAAGACAAGGACTTCGATATAATTCTCCTCTGCCATTCCATCGAAGATAGACGGTTCAGCATCACAGATGTCCTGGACTCTCTCTATGATGAATTCCTGGCAAATGCTGTCCGAGCACTAGGTTTGTGTTTGTTTGCTTTTGTTTTTTGTGTTTCAAACATATGGAAACAGACCAAAAATATATAATATTATATAAATAAATTATACAAAATTAAAAAAATAACCCAACACCTCCGGATTACTAAACATACGGAAACTGACCAGAATATATAATATAATATAAATAAATACTATCAAATTATAAAACTAAACCAAGACCTCCGTATTGCTAGTAAAGGAGACAGTTTCCCCACCATCTAAACCCCTCAAAAAAAGTTCGGAAACTCAAGTTTCATCGATCATATCTCTCGTATTTTTTAATAAGAATACTCGAAATCGATGTCACAATAAAGCCTCATTATCTACCTTTCAAACGATGCATTATGTGTAGTGATTATGCAATTGGGGCGATTGCAGTAGCCCAGAGAATAGGGGGAGGCAGGAAGTGAAATCTCGCAAAATGGCCCCAATGCATTCAATTTACGAGTGCAAGACTGTGTTGACCAGTTTTCTAAAGGTTAACATTCTATTGAATGCTGCCACCCTTTCCATTCATCAAAATTGTTGAATTTGATACCATTTTAATGGAAATTATCTCTTCCTTACGATGGCATATTAATCGTAAGGATTATGCAAATGGGGTGTGTGCAGCGAACCGGAATATGGAGATGGGTCGAGTGTGAAATCAGACAAAAAGATATGGAGTTGACAAAAAATCAGAGCGTTGCATTTTTTTCGAGCTTTTGGGAGGATTTTTTAGCATTTCAAATAAAATATTCATGATTTAAATTGACATCAACGGAAAGCCCAACAACTCTTCTGTATGAAAATGTGACATTTATAATGATTTTTGTAAAGGGCGGCTGCAGGGAGATGAATGTGGGGGAGCCTCAAAAGTGACCCATTTCAAAACGCTCTGATTTGGTGTCGGTATCTGTATACCATTGTGTAGAGGATGTAATGCGACTTGAATGAGTTGGCCATGAATGAGAGGAATTCAATTGAAAACGCATGAATAGTGCCTTGAAATCAGAGCGTTTCAAAATGGGTCACTTTTGAGGCTCCCTCCCATTGATCTCCCTGCAGCCGCCCTTTACAAAAATCATTATAAATTTCACATTTTCATACAGAAGAGTTGTTGGGCTTTCCGTTTATATCATATTTGATCATGAATAGTTTATTTGAAATGCTAACAAATCCTCCCAAAAGCTCGAAAAAAATGCAACGCTCTGATTTTTTGTCAACTCCATATTTTTTTGTCTGATTTCACACTCGACCCATCTCCATATTCCAGTTCGCTGCACACACTCCATTTGCATAATCCTTACGATTAATATGCCATCGTAATGAAGAGATAATTTCCATTAAAATGGTATCCAATTCAACAATTTTGATGAATGGAAAGGGTGGCAGTATTCAATAGAATGTTAACCTTTAGAAAAATGATCAACACAGCCATGCACTCGTAAATTGAATGCATTGGGGCCATTTTGCGAGATTTCACTTCCTGCCTCCCCCTATTCTCTGGGCTACTGCAATCGCCCCAATTGCATAATCACTACACATAATGCATCGTTTGAAAGGTATATAATGAGGCTTTATTGTGACACCGATTTCGAGTATTCTTATTAAAAAATACGAGAGATATGATCGATCAAACTTGAGTTTCCGAACTTTTTTTGAGGGGTTTATTTACTTTTGATCAAAGGGGCATATTCCGGACGATTTAAACAAAAATACGGTATATTGGAAATAAATCAAGGAATGTGCTTTAATATTTTCAGGATTTTACTCACTTTGGTTGATTTCTAAGAGATTTTTCTAATGTCATTAACTCTGAGGAAATAATTAAATTTACCACACACAATCATATTACCCTTACGTAGTATCCTCATTTTGAACAATTTCTTGAGCAGGCTTGAATCCGGTGCAACTGCATTGTGATCACTGCATGTGTCATTCATAATAGCCGGTCATATGCAGAGCCTGCAAATTCATTAACCACGTTTACAAAACTTTGTGTCTATTCAAATTCCGATGAAAGCCAAACGTGTTACAATATTGGGCAGGCAAGTATTTTCAAAGATTCAACAATGCAGCAATAGTGGCGCAGCGTGGACTAAACTATTCATGATCGAGCATTGTATTGGTCCGATCAAAAAAACACATTCGGTGCAGTGAAAGAACATAAATAGGCGCATACTATAGCGAGTCTCGCACGTCACAAATTGGTGCATTGTGGGAGAGAACAAGCTCGCTCGCGAATTTGTGTCAGTAGAATTTCAAAACCAATTATAAGAACCCACAATCATACTTTTTTTCATGCAAAATTGTGTTTATATTGACCTAGAATTTCTGTCTTTCAATCATTAGAAGCTTGAATTCGTCTGAACATTCCCTTTAAGTTCTCTACACATGAACACAGAATTTCATGCAAATACGTCTAACATTGGCCCTCTGGGCAAGGAAGGAGCATTATTCAAAGTCACTCGCTGTACAGGCTAATCCCATTCATCGCGTACAACATGGAGGCTGCCATTGATGTTTATGAAACGCGGATTTGGAATCGTTCGCTCTAGAATGTGACGTCAAACCCGAACAAGTCTTTGTGTTGGTTCACATTTTTCCTTTTGTTGTGCACGAGCTGCGAGAGCTAACAAAAAGAGGCCGAGCTTGTTTGTTCGGGTGTGACGTAACATTTTAGCGCGAACAATTCAAAATCCGGGTTTCAAAAAATATAATGGCAGCCTCCCTGCTGTACGCGATGAATGGGATAAGCCCATACAGCGAGTGACTTTGAATGATGCTCCTCCTTTGTTCAGAGGGCAAACGTTAGACATATTTGCATGTAATTATGTTTTAATGTGTAGAGAACATAATCAAAACTAAATTGAAGATGGGGAAACGTCTGGGGAGGCCTTAAAGTGCAACACAGTGCCGTAGCTGCTGAAAATTAGTCGCCTATGGGATAACACGTAGTACTCGTTGTTTATATAATCTTTTTTTAATATAATCTTATAGCTTAGTTGTTCTTAGTGGGTGAATGTCCACTATTGTAAATACTTAGAATAGACTGTTATTTAATCATAGTTTCTTGCCTCATTTAAATGTAAGTCATTTATTCATGTACAAAGGGTCCTACGCCCCACTAGCAATAGCTGCTATTTCTGTAGGGTCCTTTTACCAATTTGTTTGTATGTTAACATTTCTTATATACATGTATGATTGTTGTTATATACTTGAACCTTTTGGTAATAAAGTTATTCATTCATTCATTCATTCATTCATTCATTCATATACGTATTCCAGGCCTGCTTTGCAGTACAGTGCAGTAGGGTTTAGCCACTTGGTTTCACCAAATTCTGCTGTTCTACTGTGAATTTGTGTTACAATATTCGACAAAGGAACTGAAGGAATAGAGGAAGAAGGAAGAAATAAAAAAGATAAAAATCACGGGGAGAGAGACAAAATGAAAGAAAATATACTTTCAAGGAAAGAAAGAAGAAGCAAATAAAGCAGAAAGAAAGAAAGGAAGTAAAGGGAAACAAAAATAAATTAATTAAATATTGGGGCCCAGCTGGGTCTAATAGTAAAGAGTATGCCTATAAAAGGATGGAAAGGTGAAAAAAGAAGAAGAATTATATAAGATAAGAAGAAGGAAACAAAGAATTAATGAGTGAAAGAAAGAACTAAAGAAGTAGTAATAAAGGAAAGGCAGAAACAAAGAAAAAGAAGAGCAGCAAGTTAACATTAAATAGGCCTATTGTGTTAAAGTAATTCTTTCTTTTAGGGTATTTCTCTTTTTCTTCACTACCTTTCTCCTTTTCTTTCCTCCTCTATTTTTCTTTTCCTCCTTCTCTTACTTTCAGTTTATGATGCAATGCGTATCGATCTAGCTAAAGTATATCGCGACAAACGAACAATCAGGCGGGCCGGCCGTCCGTACGTGATATGCGACGCGGTGCGGTATTAGGCAGAAGCGACCGCGCGCGCACGCAGCGACTACTTTTTCAGTAGCTTAGGCACCGTGTTACACTTTAAGACCATGTTACACTTTAAGGCCTCCAAAAACGTCCCCTTTAAAGGGTGACTAAATTACAAATGCATGTTGACTTTTGTTGATCTGTTATAATGAATACATCACATATATTTTGACTTTTTGATGTACATTTGTGTCATATTTTTAATATTATTTTTTCTATCACTTTTATTCTACCTGCTAAGCTCCACCCCTAAAAAAAACCCATCCAGAAGCTTATGACTTTTCTGACATCATATGCCAGTCAATTCATCAGTCAGCTAGATGAACAAAAGATATTGGTATGTCCCTTCCCATCAACTGACTACCTGTTCACAATAGCATTGCATGTTTTCATTGAAACCCTTCTTTTCATGGTGAGTGGGCATTGTATAAGAACATGCAATGCTATTGTGAACAGGTGGTCAGTTGAGGGAAGGGACATACCAATGTCTTTTGTTCATCTAGCTGACTGATGAATTGACTGGCATAATGATGTCAGAAAAGTCATAAGCTTCTGGATGGGTTTTTTTAGGGGTGGAGCTTAGCAGGTAGAATAAAAGTAATAGAAAAAATAATATAAAATATATATTATTACAGATCAACAAAAGTCAAGATGCATTTGTAATTTAGTCACCCTTTAAGTTAAAAGTTAAAGTCCTTTCCATGCCAATTTTGGCACATAATGTGGCGCCTATCTTCGATTCAAATTAGCCCTAGGCCACACGTCTACTAAACGTAGCGAAAGCTACATAAGGGGGCCAGTCCTCTGGTAACTCGTGTGATTAACTTTCCCTTCCACATTCTATAAATGTCGAGCGCCTGGCTATAAAGGCAGAAGGTACCATTTTCAAAGTATTTGGTATGACCCGGTCTGGGTTCGAACCCGGGACCTCCCGTGCATGAGGCGGACACTCTAACCACTATAAGCCACCATGCTCGGTCCACATTGCTAGACCCGATTGTTAGACCGGTGCTTAATTACCAACTGAGCTATAGAAAGTCATTGTACTGGTTGTTCGTCCCTGTAAACCATTTCAATGCTCGTGAGAGTCAGAAGTTATTACAAACCTGACACAAACCCATTATGAAATCAACTTGGGGATATGTGAGGGATTGACGAAGTGATGCTCCCTTTTTTGTATACTATATTATGTACCGCTTTTACGTTGCGTTCTTATTAAAAGTTTGATGCAGTTTATACTTACTTAAAACAAAAGGTGATGTAAAGACGAGTTTTCATGCATTAATTTGCTTGATGTCTCATTTTGAAGAGAGAAAAACAGTTCACTTGTCTGAATTTACTTATTACTGTTACTAATAAGTGCATAATTCCCGTCACTTCTAGTCGTATATTTCTATGGGTATCACTAATAATGGAAATAATCAATGATTTTGAACACACTACCAACTGTTTTGACTGACCACTAGCGGCTGCCATGTTATTTTTCAACTTATATGAAACGTCATCTGAGCGTAGCTGAGCTAACAAAAGCTGGTTACGTAACCCGCTTTTGTTGTGCTAATCGAATCACTTTTCATGCGGTACCGTTGGAAAACATGGCAGCCTCCAGTTTTTAGTCAAAACAGATTATAGTGGTGTGACATTCATTATTAGTGATACCGAAGCGTAAATGTACGACTAGAAGTGACGGGAATTTGAACTTATCAGTAACAGGATAATTTGTAACTGTAGGGGAAAATGCCAGTGTGTAATGGCTCCCCTATAACCATGATAAACGATTAATCATTTTGCTTTATTTCAAATGTGTAACATTGTAACCTTCTCTTGAATGCTACTATTGCTTGACAAATTCCATATCTATGGCGGTCTATAACCATAAATGTACAATTCTTTGTTGTAACTACATCCTATTTTATCGATATTTAATAACAAATCACCATTTATACAGGCAAAGCTCGAGTCGGGGTGGTAGTTCACGATTTCCCGCAGGAGAGGTTGGCAACTGAGAAGTACAAAACGGAGATGGAAGCATTCCAGGCCCGACAGCCAACCACCTTTCAACAAGCCAACCTGGTGATGATCGTTGGAAAGCTGGACGGGTCACCAATACAACTCTCGGATAATCGCTGGGAGGAGGTTAGTCGTTTCCTCGAGGAGGCAGAAGAGCAAGAAAGCATCACAATGATCCTGATTCGGTGGATGAGGCAAACGGTGACTTTTATTCCTCGGAAAATGGCGGCTTTTTGGGCTTTTCTTCGGTCACGCTAATGACCAGGCATGCGCAATAGTTATGGTAGTCTTTCACGTGATAACCTAAGTATATTCAACTACCAATGGACACCAGTCTACAAGCCCCGGCGGTGTCCCTTTTTATTCAAAGGTGTAACACACCCATGTATTATTTGTAGCGATTCGAGTACATTTTCAGCAACTTATAAACAGGTACACATTTTGCATTTCGAGTACAGATTAACCAGGCCACCATCGACTCAAGCTTCCTGCTTGTATAGTCGGTCTGCTGCATTTATTAATTTCTTAATAATGTAAATTAGTTATTGTAATATCAACATATTATAGGTTCGTCCCGTCCATTTTAACACTTTTGTCATTCAATTCTATAAATTTGTACTTCAATTTCGTCCCGAGAAGCCAAGAATGGGCCAATGCCAACTTAAATTTTGTCTTTTGTCGACCAATTTCACAAAAGGTCCATTCAATTTAGTAATTTGTCACACATTATCGTCCAATACAATTCAAATTCGTCAGTCATAAATGTGTTCAGCAACTGTGACCGACGAATATGTATTGTAATCGACGAAAATGCGTGACGAACGACTAAATTGAATGAAAATTTGGTGAAATTGGTCGACAATATATAGATGAAATTGAAGTTGGCATTGGCACGTTCTTGACTTCTCGGGACGAAATTGACGTACACATTTAAAAAAGAATTGAATGACAAAAGTGTTTAAATGGACGGGAAAACCTATAGTATTTATTGTAATTTTAAGTGTTTTCTCATTAAGATGTATGAAGAAAAAAAAGATGTTCTTCACATTTTGTTTTGATTCTGTTAAAGGGATAGTTGAGTTTTTGTCAAACCGAATGTTAGTAACCAAAACCTGCACCATTACAGTACAAGCTGATAGTTATAACTCCACCATGCTCGAAAGCTATACACAATTACAAACGACTAAGTAAACATCCTGTACTCTTCCAAAAGAGCCGTTACAACTCAAGAGGACGCTCTCTAAAAACTCATTGGTTTTAACCATTTTTAATACAAAATTGTGCATGATTAATAGAGATATCATCAACAACTATTTAAAAACCTCCTTTGAATTTGTTTAATAGAAGTGTATTATAAGCATTTTCTGTATTTGTTTAAGAGTCAAGATATCGCCTGGCCAGACGATAAAAATATTTTGAAATCAAATTTTACAACTATGAGAGCATTCGAAAGGGAATGATTCTCATTTCACATGTTTTATTCAATGAACTTTCAAATGGAATTAAAACCAACCAAAAATTTAGTGTCAAGGGGCATCTCGGGAAGTACCAATACTCAAGTGTACCTTTAATAAATGCAGAAATAAAACTGCTTTAAAAAAGGAATGCCCCTTTATAAAGACTTCAAGTACACAGATAAAATGAAATTTGTGGGCCATCACGAAAAGGTACTCTATTTTTCACATTTTACGAAAATTGTTATGAAATGTCTACCCCTTTTCTCATCTCCGCGAACATAGTCCATGATATGTATACCCTTTTTTCATTTCCGAAATTTTTTGTCGCGAATACATGCGAAAATGTACCCCTACTCATATTTTTCGCGAAATTGAGAACGATCATGCGTACACACGGCCAATACAAAGTGACACCCCGGGCTACAACTATTTCAATGCCACCTTCAGCATCCACGTTTCTTCACCAAACATCACAATAGGGTCTTTTCGCAAGTGGGGACGATGACGCCTAGCTTTCCCGTCCTTTCACGATGCGAATTGGCAGAAGTCAACCCGCCCTGTTCACTACCTTTGAAACATTCTCGCCCTTTGTCAACGCGCGTTCACAATGACGTCATGAACGTCACATGTTATCTGCCTCATATACTACTAATTCCCTCCCGCACACAATCATGACAAACACCCACACACACACACACGCACACACACACACACACACACACACACACACACACACACACACACGCGCACACGCGCACACGCGCACACACACACACACACACACACACACACATACACACACACACACGCACACACACACATACACGCACGCACTCGCACTCAAACAAACACAAACGCACACACACACACACACACACACACAACACTCACACCCACAAGCGCACACAAACTCACACAAACACCCACACACACGCACACACACAAGCACTCAAACATAAACACACACACACCCTTACACACACATATACACACACACGCACATTACATACACACACACACGCACGCACTCGCACTCAAACATACACAAACACACTTACACACATAAACACACAAACACACATACGCACACACACACACACACACACACACACACACACAGAAACACACACTTACAAACACACACACACATACGTGTGTTTGAAACATTCATCTCGAACTGGATATTGCTTGATATCACTCCCCAACTCGACCCGCAGCAGTTTGGCAACATCGCTGGCAGCTCAACAACTCATTACCTGATCAGCCTGTTGGACTCTGTACTACAGGGTGTCGACAAACCAGGCAACTGTGCAACCCTTTGTGCGTTCGACTTCGCGAAAGCATTCGACCGAGTCAACCACAGTGTCGTCATCAACAAACTCATCGAATACAACGTGGACTCATCACTGATACCTGTTATCTGCAGCTTTCTCACTGACCGAACACAAGCTGTTAAGATTGGTGCATCCGTATCCTGCGACTTGGAGGTAACCTGCGGTGTCCCGCAGGGTACTAAGCTTGGACCCGTCTTGTTCCTCGTTCTAGTGAATGACATACTACGAGAATATGACGCGCGGTGGAAATACGTGGACGACCTTACCCTTTTAGAAGTCCGTCGCACAACCAGTCCATCTTCCATTCAAACACAGATCGATGACCTCAATGAATGGTGTAGGTTGAATGATATGAAACTGAACCCAAGTAAATGCAGTGCTCTCCACATCTCATTCAACAAGCGAGAACCCATTTTCCCTGATCTACTCATCGCCGAAACCGCACTTCCGTCTGTCGATCATCTCAAGATACTAGGTCTCAACCTTCAGGCCGACTTAAAGTGAGACATGAGCACTTCGGATATGATCTCCAGAGCAAGCAGGCGCATCTACATTCTCTGTCGTTTGAAAAAGTGTGGCTTTTCCAGAGCTGACTTAACCTACATTTACACCACATATATTAGACCGGTCTTGGAGTATGCATCTCCCGCGTGGTCGACATCGATCACAGAACAACAGTCGAATGATATCAAACGCGTCCAGAAAAGAGCCTGTAGAATTATCCTGGGAGGATATACATCATACCAGCAGCTCTCCAAGATCTTCAGCTGACGTCACTATCGCTCCGCCGAGAAGAACCGCTATTGTCCTTCTCTCGTAGCCTCCTCACATCCACCCGACATCGCGACCTCTTGCCGGAACGACGTGCAAACGTGACTGGCCGCCAGTTACGTAACTCTGAGTCTTTCACTATTCCACGATGTAGGACAACGCGTTACCAACAATCTGCCATCCCCTCAATCATTCGCTGCTTAAACTGTCATTATAATTAACTTTAAAGTTTTACCCTCCAGAACGCTTAAATCTGTGTGCAATATTTAGACTGGAATTACTTTTTAAAATCTATTTATCTATATACAGTATTATACCCATTCTGCTTCGATATTTAATACTGATTTATAATTTCGATTTCATTGCACATCAGTTTATCTTCGCACACTCTATACCAGACTGATACTGATGAACTTCCTTGCTTTGTTGTTATTATTAATAGATTGTCAAACCGACATCTCATTTTTAATTTCTTCATGTAGTATTTATAATTACAGCATTAATCTGCTTGTTTGTAAAACACAGTATGACATGATCTTCGCGTTATAGTCATTAATATCAGATTGATTTTGATTTATATATTTTAATATATATTTAGTTGATTGCTGAGTGTTATTATTTATTATAGAGTAGACATTGTTGATTTATGTAATTATTCGTATAGTACACATAATCATAATACTTGATTTTGAATATTATATTTTTATACTTAAACCGCTTGTTTATAATATTAATTTGATGATTTTATATAATATGTTTGTACTCAAAACTGCTTGAATATAATATTAATATGCCGATTTGAAATATGATATACTTAACCTTAAATTGTTTACCTATAGTGTTATATATTTTAATTCCCATAATTAGAATGTAATGTTTTGATGTTAGGACACTTTGATACATATAATTTTGAACAATTACAATATGATTTATTTAATTATGATGTTGCAAATTCAACTTTGATTTACTTAAACATGTTAGCATAACAATTATTCAAAATTTGACTTTTCATGTACTCCCACAGTACGTTTCTCAATAATTTAGTACCTGCACGGGTATAATTTTTAATTTGTTTTAGTTTTATGGTATAATGCCCCTATTGCCTATAGATATTTAAATGTATACATCAATAATATTTACACGTACTTCACTAGTTCTTTATTCTGTAATGTCTGTACTGTATATTATGTCAATGTTCAATGTTGTCAATATTTGTGTATACATTATTTTGTAAATTTGATATGTATCAGCTACCAAGCTGTTTTAATCAGAGTTTGTTCAATAAAACCATTTCAATTAAATTCAATACGTACGCACGCACACACACACACACACACACACACACACCACAGTTACACAAATGCCCACCACACATAGACATACACACCTATAAAACACACACATACATGTTGATAATTCTCTGATTACGTCATTTTGAAGACTGCGTACGGATTTTCCGACGAACCTGAAATCGGGGATGAACGAGTGCTTAGATTGGCCAGACGACGTGAGATAACCTAAATGACGTAATTTCTCGCCTAAATTACGTCATTTCTTCGTCGTCCCCAGTGACGACGTGGCCTGCGAAAAGACCGTAATGATTATAGCACAACCAAGTATAGATCATTTACTTAACGGTAACAAGGGCAACACAACCAACAATTATCCCCACATCGACAACATCAAATTGTAACCCCTGCAATAATTACCCCCAACATCTATGCCACAATTACCCCCCGGGAGGGGGGTGGGGGTCACTTTCAACATGACTGGCTACGCACACGCGTCCAAAAAAAAACGTCGAAAGGGTATAATTTTCAGCTATACTGCGTCGTCGACGTTTTCCTTAAAAAGGGGTGTTTTTCAAGCACTGATCATAGGCGCCGGAGGTGGGGGGCAGGGGGGGGGGGGGCGGCCGCCCCCCCCCCCCCCCAATCAAAAAAGTGTGGGGGGGGGGGGGGCAAAACGCAATTTTGCCCTCCCCAAAACCCCCCCCCCCTCCCCAAAATTAGTTTATATATCTATTTTCAATTTTCGCTGCGCTCTTCGCGCGCGAACAGATTATCTCAGTTTGTTAATTGTGAACGTCTGATGAGAGCATAGACATTTTATTCTTTTTTTTGTTTAACTCCGCTTCTAAATTTCTTCACAGGTATGGCATGAAGTGCACCAAATTGCACCATTTCAAGTATATAAATGCAAAATCTTCCCCGTGTGAGGGGGATACCCCCTCCCAAACCCTCCCCCCTCTGGCTCTGCCCAAGCCCTCGGTCGCTTTGCTCCCTCGGGATTCATTATTGGCTGTAGGCCATGTTGTTGGATCATACATGCGCCATAATGGTTTATGTTGGAACTGTGTATGACATTAAATACATATTTATGTGTGAGTTTGGGTGCATATTTATTAGTGCGTCAATTATTTGCTTTCTTCGTGAAAAATATATCAAATCATAACACGCTTTCCCAGATACAGTTAATCTTAAGCCCGAATTTCCTATCTAGGTATGCACCAGATTGCACAATTTCAAGTCCATAAATACAAAATCTTTCTTACCGTGGGAGGGGGATACCCCCTCCCAAACCCTCCCCCTCCCTCCCTGCCCCATCCCTCAGGCGCTTCGCTACCTTGGGACTCATTATTGGCTATGTGTTGTTGGATCATACGTTATGTTGCATAATTATAGTTTATGTTGTTGTGTGTGTGTTTTGGGTTACATATTTATTAGTGTGTCAATTAGTTGTTTTCTACGTGAACATTTATTAAAACTTTCTGGTCGATCAAATCATATCACGCTTTCCCAAATTCAGCCGAATTTCCTATCTAAACCCCTCAAAAAAAGTTCGGAAACTCAGGTTTGATCGATCATATCTCTAATATTTTTTAATTTTTTCGAAATTGGTGTCACAATAAAGCCTCATTATATACCTTTCAAACTGTGCATTATGTGTAGTGATTATGCAATTGGGGCGATTGCAGTAGCCCAGAGAATAGGGGGAGGCAGGAAGTGAAATGTCGCAAAATGGCTCAATGCATTTAATTTACGAGTGCATGACTGTGCTGACCAGTTTTTTTTAAAGTTCACTTTCTATTGAATACTGCCTCCCTTTCCATTCATCAAAATCATTGGAATTTGATACCATTTTAATGGAAATTATCTTTTCATTACGATGGCATATTGATCGTAATGATTAGGCAAATGGGTTGTGCGCAGCAAACCGGAATATGGAGATGGGTCGAGTGTGAAATCAGAAAAAAAATATGGTGTTGACAAAAAATCTTACTGACCCCGAATATTGAGGGATGAGCTTTGATTAGTCTTGTACGCATTTTGGAGCTTACACAGACATTCTGTTACCATCGATATGCCAATTAAATATCTAAACTTATATAGTATGGTATAAAATAAAGATCTTTAATCACCCTTCATGTACAACTGGTAAATGTAACTTTGAAATTGAACTATTTTGTATGACTGATAATGCTGTTGTATATTCTAATAAGGTGTGTCTAAGCTATTTTCTTTTTGTACTTTCATCTTTTGTTAATCTCATGGTAGCTGACAAGTGATTGACAGATGATGTCACAACCAGTCAATAATAGAAATCACTCGGGAGGGTTTTTTAGGAGATGGGGCTTAGCAACATGAAGAAAATGAAATGATAAAATGTTGAAAAATAAACAAAACATAATTATTAAGGTCAAACAGTTTACAAATATTGAATGTGTACACTAATACAGATGAACAGAAGTCAACATGCATTTGGTTGGCAAGGCCCCTTTAAAGTGTGATCGTATTTTTTGTACTGATCATTGTCTGTGTTTTAATCTCAATTGAAATTAGGTACAAATTACGAAAGTAGAGATTTTGAAGTGAAATACAAATATGACCAACTTGAACGATCTTCTTGCTGTACCATTAGAACAGCGGAATAGCGCTACATCTTAGAATATCGTGTATTATTGTACACCTGTATAAGGCATTTCATGTATACAATTTACCATTTATGAAACTGTACATACCATTATCATGTTAATGTATATTTCGCTGAAATCGATAGCTTCAAAATTATTACAATGTCAGTATCAATTGCTGTACACTGTCCATACAAACAGAAGATAGGAATGACAAAGTTCATGTATGCTAATCAATTTCGATCATGCACCTATATGGACCTTGATCCATGGTTTGAGTAAACACATTTATAATAATATTTAAGATTAAAACACGATATTTCGCTTAGAGGTGCTTGAACGTCTTTCAGTATAAATGTTTGTGGACTTTCAGCTATGACAATTTGCATTGCAGAGTACCAATTTAAGTTGGTTTGTAGGCCCGTGGCCAGGGTGTGTGTGTGTGAAGCGGGGGGGGGGGGGGGGGGGTGTGCGTTATTCAGAAAGATCCACTTTTCATTGGACTCGGCCACTTTTTGGAAATAACGCACTAATGGTGCCGTAACACCGAGCTACGCTTCTACTACGCTCATGGACTCGGAACAAATTCCCAACATTTTGACCAAAGCGCAGTGGAAGCGCCGACAAATCGAGAAATTAATGACACAAAGGTTGCTTGTTCACGCTCTTACTACGCTTTCTACGCTCTCACTACGCTTTCACCACGCTCGTAACTTGTTTCCGACTTACTCACTGAGCATGCTCTGTGTGTCTGTAACAATAGCCCAGAACAATGACAGGAGGCAGCTTACAGCACGCTCTTACTACGCTCTCACTGCGATCCGACGAGCTCACTGCGCATGCTCTGTGTGTCTAATAATAGCTCAGAATTTCTCATAAACCTGGAAACAAAGACACATAATACTAGTCATGTCGAATGTGTGGAATTATATAACATCATCTATTTTCCACGTGATATTTGAAATGTTGTCTATTGATGATCGAGTGAGCTGCTATTCAAGAATGAGCAGACTGGGACAGACAAATTAGCTTGACCCTGAATATTTCAGGCAAACCTTGAATGCATTCTAGGTTACCCCAGGTGGAAATGACAATACAAACCTAACAACCACAAACCTGAAGCTGGCAGAGGGGGAATCAATGACCGAGGGGTGGGGTGGGGAAGATCTGTAATTTTAGTGTTTCGTTGAACAGTGTATGTCACATCGTGGCGTTGCGATGGGGGGGGGGGGGGGTGGGGGGGGGGGGGTTATAGGCGTACCGCCAACAATTGGGACAAAACAATTACATATATTGGGGTGAAATCTGTTTTCAAAATAAATACATAGGAACAGACAATACCCCCTAAACAAAAGTTTAGATCGTGGATTCGCTACGCTTATTTTGGACGTGTTCAAAGCGAGCGCAGAACTCCTACGATCTGAACTTTTGTTCAGCGAGCTATTACCTGTTCATTCATGGAAGGTTATCTTTTGACGCATGTGAGGTAATCTTCCCATGCATTGCCCACTTGCGTTGCCAATTTGCGTTGGTCGCAGTGGGAGCGCCGCGTGATCGGCGAAAAAGGGGGGGGGGGGGTGGGGGGGGGGGGGTTATAGGCACGTACCGCCAACAATTGGGACAAAACAATTACATATATTGGGGTGAAATCTGTTTTCAAAATAAATACATAGGAACAGACAATACCCCTAAACAAAAGTTTAGATCGTGGATTCGCTACGCTTATTTTGGACGTGTTCAAAGC
Organism: Echinarachnius parma; assembly: GCA_037951105.1. Taxonomy (NCBI): domain Eukaryota; kingdom Metazoa; phylum Echinodermata; class Echinoidea; order Clypeasteroida; family Echinarachniidae; genus Echinarachnius; species Echinarachnius parma. The sequence continues at coordinate 757 of JBAMJV010010652.1, read as the reverse complement.
GAGCGCAGAACTCCTACGATCTTAACTTTTGTTCAGCGAGCTATTACCTGTTCATTCATGGAAGGTTATCTTTTGACGCATGTGAGGTAATCTTCCCATGCATTGCCCACTGCGTTGCCAATTGCGTTGGTCGCAGTGGGAGCGCCGCGTGATCGGCGAAAAAGTGTACGATCGAAACAATAGAGAACAATGAACGCCGCTCTAGCTACGTCCTCGACTCGTTCCTACTACGCTTCGCCTCGCGCTTCCAAATGTATGAATGGGGATTATGAGCGTAGTAGAAGCGTAGCTCGGTGTGACGGGGGGGTCAAACAGACAAGCATTAGATTCGATGTGATTGATATAAACAGGGATACAGTGGAAACGGATTGTGGCTGACAAAGGCAAACCATTCAATGAGTAGCAAATAAATAAGACAATGAACTGGAATTTCACAAAGTTTATTCTACGATGGCGAATAGCTTGATTCTGAAAGGGACAGTCCCTCTTTTACAAAACGTCTGAACAGTTTCCAGTTGACGGATGGGGACGAATGTAACACACACAAACCAAATCAGATCGAACAGCCCTGTAATTTGATTCTACGAATGAAAAACGAATGCGTCCCTCCATCAAACTATATATCGGTCCAATAAAGGAGTTTAACTGATTTAGCATAATATTACAAGAATATTGTACTTATTCTTGTAAAGGTAAAAAAGAATATATAATTACATGTAGCCAGTTTAAGCGAGGTTTGGTTATTTTGCTTAGTAAT
>JBAMJV010010651.1:0-30716 GCA_037951105.1 Echinarachnius parma | reverse complement strand
GCGTGTGATCGGCGATCGCCGCGATCGGCGATCATACGCAGTGAAAATTTAAAAAGCCGGAAGAAAACTTGGTGACAGCTGGTGCTAAATAAGTGCTGATATTTCTGATTTTGGACTTGGAGTGTGAAATTGCACAATTTTACACTCTTTGTTGAAACGGTCCCAGGGGCGTTTTACTGTGCACCTGTGGCAGCACGCATGTCAATGGCGTTTCCATGCAAAAGTTATGTTTGGTACAATATTACAATCAGTATTTTATTTTTAATATGCAGCTGCAAGTATAATTTTCACTTTTATTTGGAGAATCTCATTCTTATGTTGTGTTTTTGTGGTGAAACACTAAGTGCTAGGTAAGAGGGTGTTGCCGGTGTTCCTAATCTGGTAGACATACATGTAGTGATACAATGTTGATAGATTCTAGAGTACTTTAACATCCTTTTAATAGGGTCATCTCCTCCGAAATTTGTCGATGACATATGGGTATTAAACATAAATTTATATTTTAGATTACTCAGTCAAGTTCTGTTAAAAAGATCTGCAAGTGTGAAGTGAGTAGACACAGACTTGACCAGCAAGAAAGTAATGAATAAATCAACATCTGTTCTCTTTCATTTTTCAGGGCTTGCTTAACGATTTTCTGATTCCTAAGAGTGTTGAGCAGAAAGATGAGGCCACCAATACTGACCGCGTACAAAGCCATGTTTTCTATCTCAAGATGAAGGGAGACTACTACCGCTACCTGGCCGAAGTCAAGAAGGAAGACGCAAAGAATGGTAACAAAAATCTGTAGTTAACAGCTTTTTTGCCACTTCAATCGTTTTATTCATGCAAATAATAGATGATTTGAATTTAAGACAGTCCCTCTTCAGGTTGAAGTATGGACATCCAGAAAGACAAAAATTACTTCAATTTTAGACGATTCAAGGGCCAAATTCAACAAATGAAATGTATGAATCAATATGACTTCTGTCTCCATAGACAAATAAGATAACAATCTAAATGTGTACAATATGTGTAAGTTTTTTAAATTTCTAAAACATTTGGCATTGTTAACAGAAAATCACCTTCATTTAAAGCAAAGAGATTTAAAATTTAATTTAGTGATTGAAAAATATTTTCATCAACATAGGGGATTTGTAATTAATTCAAATTCGATTTTGTCCTAGATTCTTTGTGTCTCCAAAGCTTGCCAGAGGCTATTGGAAAATTTTTAAAATGTAGTTCTGCAATCCAATTTGAGCCCCCCCCCCCCCCCCCCAAAAAAAAGGGGACTTTGTGTTTTGTTTTGGCTTGTTTAGTTCAAATGTGAAAGTTTACCTGCAATACTCTATTAGGGTTGATAGCTTTCCAACCCTGCATCTGTTTGTAACCAAACTTGATTGGTAGATGCCCTATATTGGCCTCCATGATATTCTGGGGTCAAATGTCACATAATTAGGTCAAAGGTCAAATGGGGTCAAATGTGAAAGTTTACCTGCAAGACTCTATAATGGTTGATAACTTTCCAACCCTGCATCCGTTTGTAACCAAACTTTGTTGGCATGAATGTGCGCAATTGGGCTAGACACATTACGGCTATCGCCTTGTTTTGTGTTGTAGCACAATTTATGCATTTTCATAAAACACAATGAAGTTTTGTCATAAAATTATGATGAAAATATTTTCATGTATTTGATCAGGTTAAAGGGAAAGTTGAGTTCTGGTAAGGAGATTACAGTTTTGGTGAAACTGAATTTTAGTAACCAAAACCTGCATCATTACATTGCAAACTAATAGTTATAACTAGAAAGGAACACAAAATTACAAATGACGTAGTAAAGATCATGTTATCATTCAAAAAGAGCCGTTAAAACGTAAGAGGGCGCACTCTAAACACTCATCGGTTTCAACCATCATGAATAAAATATTGTGCATGTGATGTTTTGTTGAAATAGTGATTAGATAGAGAAATAACCAACAACTATTTAAATACCTATTTTGTAACTTTTTGAAAAGAGGAAGCATTTAAAAAAAATTTTAACGGCTGGTTCAAAATTCTCTAATAAACCTGGGGCCCCAGCTTTATTACAAATTGTTATATTTATGGATATTTCAGCCGTCTCTGAACCGATTTTGATCAAACAAAGATTATTTTATTATTTAAATATTATGCTCTTTCAAATCTTACACTCAGTTTTTCATTACCTCACCAAAAAAATAAGTAGTCTAGCAAAACTCAACTATCCCTTTAATTTGTTTTTCATGCCAATTACAATTGAGAAGAAAAACAAAGCAGAGTAACACTTACAACATACATACATGAAACAAAAAATAGACAACAGAAGTGAAAGGTGACAAATGTAGTGCTCATATTATACATATTTGGTATCGTGCAGGAAGAAATAATTCTAAATATTCCTTTGCTAAAGTAACTGACCAGTATACTTGTATGAAATTGAATACCAGTTGATGAAACAATCGGTGTCACTATCACTAATAAGTTGAATCAAATACTTCATTTTTCAGAGATCGTTGGCATGTCCAAGGGTGCGTACAATGATGCAATGAACGAGAGCAGGGCGAATATGAAACCAACAGATCCCATCCGTCTTGGTTTGGCTTTGAACTTCTCTGTGTTCTACTATGAAATCCTCAACGAACCAAAAGAAGCCTGCAAACTAGCCAAGGAGGTAAGCAATGCTAGAATGTAACCCTTTTCCATGGTTGCCTTTCAGCCAAGTAATATGAAGATATATCATCCATCAGCTAGAACTTGGGGGCCCAACAATATTTAAAAGTCTGTTACATTTGGTACCGCTTCGAAGACCCCCGATTTCAGAGCTGAATGCTGTTCTATAGAATGGCATTTTGTATCTGACCTCCATTTGGCAGGAGCTCGGTAGCTGTTCTGAAGAATTACAGCAAAATGTCCTTGTTTTCTTTTCCCATTCCAAAAGCAGAGAGCTCAGAATGGCAAGCACATTGCTGCTGGGCATTGAGCTGCAACAAACTGCCTCCATGCTTGTAGACTTCACACAATCATGTAACATTTAGCTCATCCGGCCCGAAGGGCCCGATGAGCTTATGCCATGGCGTGGCGTCCGTCGTCCGTCCGTCCGTCCGTCCTTCCGTCCGTCCGTCCGTCCACAGTTTTCAAAATGCTTCTTCTTCGTTATTTTTCAACCGATTTTGATTCTGATTGTTTCATAAGATAGGGCTAGGAGGGGGATTTAAAACCTCTACACAGAATCGTGAAATTCATTATATATGCTAATTTATGCAAATTTATTCGAAATCACAAAAAAATGTCTCTTCTCCTTCATTTCTTGACCGATTTTGATTTGGTTTGCTTTATCTGGTAGAGCTAACTTTGGTACACTAAACTTCTACACAGAATTTTGAAATTTTTCTCCATTAATTAATTATGGTAATTTATGCAAATTTATTCCAAAAATCACAAAAAATGCTTCTTCTCCTTCATTTCTCGACCGATTTTGATTTGGTTTGCTTTATCTGGTAGAGCTAACTTTGGTACACTAAACTTCTACACAGAATTTTGAAATTTTTCTCCATTAATTAATTATGGTAATTTTTAAATTATTTATTTATTTATTTATTTATTTATTTATTTTTATTATTTATTTATTTCATTTTATTTTATTTATTTTTAATTTAATTTATTTTTTTTAAATGTATTTTTAAATTTATTTTTAAATTTATTTATTTTCTATTTATTTTTTTTTTTTTCCCATGTCCCTTCTGGGGCGTCAAATTTATATTTTTTTCACTCTAATTTTTTTTAAATTAATTTTTATGTCCCTTCCAGGGCATCACATTTTTATTTTTTGACCAGTTGAAAAGTGTACCACATGAAATTTGCGATATTTGATGTTGCGAGATGCCGGATGAGCGCTACGTCATTGACGTTCTGGTTTAACTTGTTAGCTCCCCTCAGTTTCCAAGACCCCTATTTTTCCTAACTTCAATGCCAATTTGCCAAAGCCCCTAGATTTTGAGTTGACTGAGGCACACCCCTGTCTAAAAAATATGTTGTTCGTCAATCAATGACCTTAACATTTCTGTAAGTTTACCAGCAGGGTATATGTCTAAAGAATAGGTATCATGCTAATTTAGGCACGGGTAGTCCTGCCACATGTCGGGTGGGCAGATATCCGAAGAGACATCAGTTTTAGTTCATATTCTATTTGATTTAGCTCACTTTAACAATGCATGTATCTGATTGCTATGTTTTTGTTGGTGTGCTATTTTTGTTAAATCGGCAACATATTTTACCACCCAGAACAAATCTTCAAAGTAACATGGTTTTTGTGGTAAAGCAGTTTGATTATGCCTAGGTCACAAATGCCTCGGGCGCTGCACGATCTTATCATCTACGGCGGATTTCCTACGATTTCGGGTTGTTGCGATATCGTACGATGTCTGCAGTATCTTTGCGTAGCGGTGACATATTCGCCAGGGGGGGGCGTACAATGACTTTGGAGGTTAAGGCTAAAGGAAATCGTACGGCTCCCGTACATACAATCTGAGCGCTCATACAGACGCCTTACGGGCCTCGTACGGCCCCTAAAAGTGGTATCGTACGGGAGCCTTATCCCAAATCGGAGCATTTGTGACCTAGGCATTACCAGTTCTCAGTATTACCTTGAAATATGTACTAAATATACATGGACAAGTTAAATTTTTCTTTGGGCAAGTGTCCTTGTTATACTTTGAAGATGGGCCAGAGCCTGATGAAGTTATATGTATGATCAGGGGTTTTAAAGAAGTATCTACGATTTACAAATCATCTGATTAGTTTCCAGTAGATGGATGAGGATGAAATCCATGTGAAATGTAGATCAATGTTATTTGGATTTTACAAATGAAAAAACAACCATGAAAAAAAAATGAAAGAAATCCTCTATTCAATTTTTGACCACATAGATTTTTCAAGTTGATTTATCATATTACAATCACGCATGTTGAAACTATTCACATGTACCCCTTGTTTGAACACTATTTGTTATGCATATGCCACAAAATGTTGACAAATAAGGAATGAGCAAATACAAAGTAAGTTTTAGGCATCTTGGTTATTTGTTTCATATTTTGGTTTTGATGTTGTACATAGCAAACAGACCACACAACAAATAAGCCTCGAACGGACGGACCTAAACGGAATCGACCCAAGACCGCCCAACGACTACGAGACAGAAATCTACAAATACTAGAGGTTAATATTCGCGGCCTTAGATCCAATATTGGAGAACTAGCCAAGGAGAGAGCTCCAACTATTGTCATCGCAGTGGAAACTTTCCTTGACTCCAGCGTTCATGACGGTGCTGACTGCATAGCAATACCAGGTTATACCATGTGTTGTCGCAGAGACAGACCTGTAACAACAGGAGGCGGTATTGCGGTGTACTGCCTAGAAGGAATAGCGGTCCACCATGACTCAACTCGTGATCCCGAAAATCTTGAACTCATGTGGCTCTCTGTTACCCTGCAATCCCAGAAGCTACTGATAGGGGCCGCATACAGGCCACCAAGCGCCAATAATGATTTCATCGACTACCTTGACACCCACACCATTTCAAAGATGGAAGAATTCAGGGCTAACTCTGTGATGTTTGTGGGCGACTTCAACGTTCACCATGAAGAATGGTTGGGCAGCCACAATACAGACTCTGCAGGATGCCGAATGCTGCAACTTGCTAACTCTCTCGGACTAGATCAGATTGTCAGTGAACCAACCAGAGGTGATCAAATACTGGATCTCGTCCTGACTGATTTACCTGCCTCTACCACCACTCTAGCCAACGTCGGTACCTCTGATCACAATCCAGTTATAGTCAAGCTTGATGTCCCTATATTCAGAGACAAGCCATACAAAAGGAAAATATGGCAATATGACAAAGCCAACTATTGGGATATGAGAGGCTACATCTCATCTACAGACTGGTCTTCAATATTCCAGGAAAACGACCCAGAGAAAGCATGTACAAGGATAACACAAATTATTAGTGATGCCATGGACTTATACATCCCTAGCAAAACAGTCACAAAAAAGTCCGGAGACAAGGCATGGTTTAATGACAAATGCAGAAGGGCAGCAAAGAAGAAACGTAGAATTTTCCGAAGGCTCAAGAAGAACAACACTGCTTCACAGAAGGACATATTCTCCGAAGCTAGGAAATCCTACAACAAGGAAGAGAAAGAAGCAAAAAGAGACTACGACACAAAACTGAAAGAAGATCTCGCTGACAAAAATTTAAGCAGTAAGAAGTGGTGGAAAGTTGTCAACACACTATCTGGCAAAGGGGCTCATTGCGATATTCCCGTCATTGTTCATGATGACGTTGCCCATATCACAGCAGGAGAAAAGGCCACAACATTCTGCAAGATATTTGCAGAGAAATGTCACCTACCTGATGCAAATCGACTCCGCTCCACACCTCGAGGAATGTACTGCAACTTCCATTCACAACATCATCTTCAAACCCAAGATTATCAACAGACTACTGAAGCAACTCTCTCCAGACAAAGCAACAGGCCCAGACCAAATTCCTGCAAGAGTACTAAAAGAATGCAGTGCAGAGCTTGCAGGTCCCCTGAGCCGCCTATTCCATCTGTGCTTCTCACATGGTGTATTCCCAAGTCAATGGAAAATTGCCACAGTAACTCCTATTCACAAGAGGGACTCCAAAGCTGATCCGTCAAAGTACCGACCCATCTCGCTACTCAGCATCATGAGCAAAGTTATGGAAGCAGCAGTCAACATGCAGCTACAAAGCTACATGCTCCAGAACCACCTGATCTCAAGCAGACAGTTTGGATTCAGACCAGGCCACAGCACTGCAGACCTTCTAACCATTCTTTCACAAAGTTGGAATAACATCCTAGACAAAGGAGGGGAGGCGTGCGTCGTAGCTTTGGACATCAAGGGAGCGTTCGACAAGGTGTGGCACAATGGTCTCCTAGCCAAACTTAGGTCCAAGGGTGTCCACGGTAAGCTGCTGACATGGCTACAAAGCTACGTGACGGAAAGAACAATCAGAGTCGTCCTATCAGGCCAGACTTCAGATGCCTCTCTCATCAACGCTTCTGTTCCCCAGGGATCAATACTTGGGCCTTTGCTTTTCTCAATCTACATCAACGATCTTGTAGACAGTTGTGAAAACGATCTCTACCTGTATGCAGACGACTCTACGCTATATGCTCCCATACACTCACCAAGAGACACGGATGAAGTAGCTGCCAGCCTCAACAGGGATCTTGCTAGAATTAGATCATGGGCTGACAAATGGAAAGTTACGTTTGAGCCAAGTAAATGCAAGTCAATGACATTATCAAGGAAGCGAATTCCGTCAAAACCAAACATCTACTTTGGAGAATGTCTACTTGCCACCAGGGATGAGCTTGAAATCCTGGGCGTCACCTTTGATAGTAAGCTGACATGGTCAAAACATATTACAGTTGTTGCCTCTTGTGAGCTCTTAAGATGCTCTTGAGGGCTATTGTTCACTTATGCACTTTATATAAAAAAAAAATTAAAAAAATCAGAGCATGCATGTACAGCCGTAGAGTTTGTGTGGACAGTTGTGCAGTAGGGCCTGTATTTCTCTGTCTCATGCTCTGCAAATAATGAAAGTCGTTGCTGGGAGGTTGTGAAATGTGTATAACTGCAACTTCACGTCACAGATATGGGGGAAGTACCTGTAATCACAATTACATTCACTGTTCAAAACTGCTGCTGGGCAATTCCACCATAATACTGTTACACCATTTTTGGAAAAAGTAGTGACGTTATTTCAGAAAATTATGTTGGAAGTTCTTAGGACTATGGTGAAGGAAGAGAATTCACAATGACATGACTAAAGAACAAGTAATAAGATATTGAGAAAAACTTATAAAGTTTTATCGTAACGGAATTACAATCAAATATGCATAGATTAACAAAATTTCTCAAACAAATATGCAATGAAATTACTGCCCATGCTTTACAATTTGTGATTGTTGCAACATTGTATGGAAAATGAGTAGAAACAGTCATTGAATTAAAAGATTCACTTCATTTTCATAAAATGAAGCTGATTTATGAATAAAAGGTCATAAATTTCTGTTCAATTCAAGCAGAAATATTTGCAAAACCAATAGAGCTATACACAAACGGTTTTCAGTTTCCTAAAATTCAAGTTTTCCTCTATTGATAACAAACATACTGTGCACTTACCCAGTACAGCATAATTGTAATTTGCATAGAGCTTAGTTAGCACTGCTCAAAGCAGCTACCGTGAGGGTAATCATGCACGGGCGAAGCTTTGTAGATCAGAATTAATGAACCAATTATGATTTTGAAGTCTTCAAAATCAATGTACATTAATTCCACAAAAAGGAGGTTTCAAGTCCAAATCTTCTCAGGCAAGCTCTTGAATGATAATTTTGTTCATATTAAACTATACTCTTGGAACTTTTGAAATTTGGCTTGCCAAAGGTTGACTACTGTCAACCTTTTGAAGTAGAATTTCATTGAAAAACACAAAATATGAGAATAATGCATACTAGAGAGCTAGGGGCTAACAGATTAAGATTAATACTTTTTTTTATTTCCCATACCAACACGATATCTTATTACAACAACAAAACAAAACCCCATCACAAAAATTAAAAAACAAGCACTCTTTGCGCTAAAAAAACGCCAATGTTTTGATGACGTCATTCATTGCGTAATCATATTGTCTGCTAAACGTGTATTCTTGTCACGAAAGCGCATTATTGTCATTGCATTTTGTAAATAAGGTTCACCTCGACTTATACACAATAATCATTCACTCAGAGAAATTACGGAAATAAAGACAAATTCAATGAAGTAAGTCACAAACCGTTCTTCTTTATCTGGTTTGAAAGACCCACCGAAGTCTGGGCACGATCTATTGGCCCATTGTTCGACAGCTGTATTTTGATGCGGGTGTCGCTGGGCGATGGGATAGATTAAAATAACGTTATTTAGCATGCTTTACGGGAAAATTGTGTGTCACAGAACAACAAAGTGCTTTTAAGAGTGAGGCAGAGGAGCATATAATGACAAATATTCTCCTCAATAAACAAGGATGATTGAACAGAGTCATGTTAAAAAGGCACTACAATGTGTTTGTTATATATCGGACATCGTCTGCTAATGATGACTTACTCAATGTATGACGTCATAGTATTTCAGCTGGTTACGGCAGGACTTTTGATGCCACAATTCTGGCTTACGAATTACCACTAATTCATTGATGATAACTTCTCTATAGCAATGGTTTGAAACACTTATTTGTAATATTCGTGTTATGGATTATGTATGAAATATGGAATATGAGCTGAATCTAAATAAAAAACAATGAAATTCTACTTTAATATTGTATTGCTTTAATCCAGGCATTTGACGAAGCCATTGCAGAGCTGGACAACCTTGCTGAAGACTCCTACAAGGACAGCACGCTAATCATGCAGCTCCTCAGAGATAACCTCACTGTAAGTCAACACAAAATGGATCTAAATGAGAAAACTGCTTACCTACTATCAAATGCCAATGTAGTTAAATGGGTATCAAATGGGGCCTGTGCTTTCCAGCATAGCAGAATCTGGATCAAAGGGAAAATGAAAAATGACACAATAAAATAATGTAGATCTGCATTTATACATGCAATATGTATAGTTGATATTTGTAAACAGGAACCGGCTAAACTATCTGGAGTAAACAAGATCAAAAGAGTTTGATCCACAGCTAAGACAAATATTCCTATTGTATCCAATCAAGCAGATGAACATTTTATACCTATCTGATGACCTGAAACCAGAACATTATGACTGCAAAAAAAAGAAACAATACTGATATGATTAATTGAGAAAATAATGAATTTTTGCAAGACCCTACATTTGTATAGTTTAGACAGTGCTAGTGTAATTGGTATGAGTGGATTTCAAAACCGGGGTTTTTGTGTGTAAATGTAAACCAATTTACACTTTTCTCCGACAGATTTGTGCAATTGATTAGCAGGGGGTGTATTCTGAAGTTAAAATTTATTTTATCTACGTCACTAAAATATATTTTAGCAAATCGCTATTCCTTAAGTACAGTGTAATATTTTAGGTAGATCAATTTGAACTTAAAATCGTTTTCAGCATATACACCCCCAGGAATCTTGCTCTCTGAATAGATTAAATAATTTATTTAAGGACAATCTATAGCTTTTTGGTGTTAGCCATGGGACTTTAGACTTTGCACCCTTTTTGGAAGTCATACATTTTTCTAATGGAGGGTATTACCATTTCAAAGAGAATGATAATTATTATAGAAAGATGATGATAAAGATAATATTTTTTATCAAGGGTAGCTTCTTCAGTGCCACACTGTTCTCGCAGGGCCCTACATATAATGGCATCCGAGTCCTGGGAAGCTATGAAATTAATGTTTGGATTGAAATTACAATTATTTAGTTACATAATGACTGCAGTATGTAATGTTCAGGTTATGTAGCATGATCGATGTCACATCATTTAGTCTGATTGGTTCAAATGCGAACATTTTCTGACTTGCAATTAATTGCAACTTTGCAATCGATTGCATCTCTTTCTGCAACGGGACCCAGGTGTAGTAGATAGAGACCTGGCAGGAATGCATTCCTTGAAATGCATGTTACACCTTATCAGGGCAGCTTGGATAAAGCCAGCGTAGTATTTAAACAGTATCAAAGCATGTATATGCCTTGGAATAGAATTTCTAGAATGATGACACAATAGAAGTGCTTGAACATGATTGTACATTATTAGCACATGTAACTCTAACACTATTTGCTCTTGTTCTTTCCGTTTGTGTGTCACAGTTGTGGACGGCCGATCAACAAGATGACCAGGATCCAGAGGATGCGCAGTAAACTTTACCTCGAGCTGAATTATAGGTGTGCCGTAATCGTTGTTGTAATTGTTTATAAATCTATCCAAACAATTAGTTTGCAAAAATTAACTTAAACTTGGTAATTGTGTTTGCACATTTTAATAACTTGGGGGGGGGGGGGGGTCTTATTGGCATTACTTGTATGAATGGTGGGAAGACTGTATGAACAGAAATGTGCACATTTCGTGTTTTTAGCGATATATCTATAGCTTATTTGCCGCTTGATTCAGAATATTGATTAATAAAAAGTGAAACAGCAATTCTAGTAAATTTACATTAAATTGTTATTTGCAACAAATTCACGCATATATCAGGTTTGTAACAATTTAAAGGTCCATAACTCCATATATTAAAAGAAAGAGATATGTGATTTATCTATTTTCTGATTACTTCATTGAATGTTTGTGTTTCAGTATTGATGTAAAGTTTGGAAAACAAAAGAATTTGCTGATTAAAAACAATTGTACAGTTTAGATTGCTGGATCTTCCAGAAATTGAAGCTTCAAACTCAAAGTTTTTTTTTTGGGGGGGAGGGGGATTTAAGTCCTGAAAGTAAATCAGGTATATCACTTTGCCGGCTAATGGTTATCAAATACCTGTCTTGATGTACATAACCTTGCATTTCAAGTAGAAAAATTGTCACTTGGCAGGAGAGTGTGAAAAGCAAATTGCAAAACCAACTTATGTTATTTATTTCCTACAAATTTTCTACTTGCCCAAATAATTACTTAATATTATTTAGCCTGATGATACTTCATTGTACCAAGCTGAAAATATTCCTTTTTGCAGTCTAATTGGATTACTTTTCTCTCTGTTATGAAATATGTGTGATATTCTAGAATTGTATAATTTGTGTGCCCTTGTTGACGTTTGAGTTGAATTTCTTTATTATATCTATACACAAGAGCATGGAGGCTACAACCAATTCACAGTTATGTGGAACATATCAAGCCAAAAATATTCTGAATGAAACTATTCAAGTAGAGTGTTTATTTTTGGTTGTGGGATACTTATTATAAGCACGCACCTTCTTAAGTTGTGGTATTCCAATCCTACATTATATCAGGGACGCCAGTTTTTAGGTGAAAACCCAAATTTAGGCACTGATTACCTAGAAATTCAGGCTAAATCAAATCACTTTCCTTGCCACACGAACCAGGGAACATGTAAACTTAGTTGTTAGGTCCTCCACTTACAGCTCACCGTTGGTCCTCATCTGTAGCTGAGGCACGTATTCATGTTATTCTTGTGATCAGTTTTTTTTTATTGGTTATTCAGAATTAGTGATTACCATTCCTCAGAAGAACCAAAAATGCACTCTTTCATTGCATAATTTGTCTAATATTGCAATTTTTCAAGCATACTATAATGCACTAAATATTTTGACTTTTCTTTTTGTTGTATGTCATCACTTTTGAACACGCACACCAGGCCTGACACACACAATTATGATTCTAGCATTATAATATGATAACATATATTTGAATAATGAGTACAATGGCTCTTTATAAAATACAGACCACTAGTGCAGTGGGTTTATTGATAATCCCGAAATTGCATTGTCAACAGACCACGTGGTAGAGGTAATACAGTGTAAAGACTATATTATATCTGTATTCGAATTTTCTTGTATCAGAATGTAGCATTTATGTATATGTATATCATTTATTTGTGACAACAGTTACCAGAACGTGTTATTGTACTGTTGGAATTGTATCTTTATGTTTTTGTGTAGACTGTAGTCATCTGATATGTATTTTGGCAAGGTGGACAGTCAGTTGAGTTCTTATCCATTGTTCATAGATGTAGGTAGATTAGTTTAACAAGTAACACCTGTAGATTTGATACGTTTAGAAACCAGACTTTGGTGTGGATATCTTTGTACTCTAGGGATGTCACAATTATTATTGTTTTGTTTTGCCATCAACTATTCCATTCTGTATTGTAGTAATATTTCACTAGTGCTTTGATACCTGAACATATCTTATGTAAGATAGAATATCCATGTGTGGAGAACTTTTATGCAGTAAATATCCCTGATGTGCAAAACCTGGCACTTGTTGGTAATTCATGTTTTGAAGAAATGGGCATTTTAAGCTCACACAATGCATGTAAAAGACCTATGATTGTAAATCTTTAAAATCATATCTTCGCCAATTAGTTGGAACAAAGCATCAACTGAAAGCTTGTGATGAGGCCTTTATAATGGTATGAAAATCTACATTTAGATTTTTACCGACAAGTGCAGGGTTTTGCTATAGCCGGTCACATATAATTGCAATTGCATCTTATAATAGAAATTTTGAATCATAACCAGTACAGTATAACTATTCTATAGTAGCAGTGCTGTTAATTAAAGGGTCTTAGGTTTACATTTGGTCTCCATTCTTATCGCACATGCATGTTAAGTCATATATCTAATTAGTATTGATGTATTAAATATATATAGTTGAACAATTAAATGAAAAATGAACCAATTTATTGACACTCGGTTCAGTTTGAGAAATATTTAGCCTGGAATATGTTCTCGATGTATAATTTCTTTTGCAACCAATTTGTAATCATGGGCCACAGGCTAAAGCAAAGAGAAAAACAATTTGCATGCATTCTAACCTACATCAGATGTATGACCCATACTCATAGCCATGTAATTTCTTGTATATTCTGGCAGATGCACGATTGGAAAACAATTATATGTCTGTTGCCTGGATATTATGTCTCATCTCTTTTCCTTTAAATGCAATTATTGGTTTATGTACATACTGGCCCGAATTCTCATCAGTGGCTCAACTTGAGCCTGGCCTAAAAAGATTTCAAGTATGGTGTTTAGGGCTGGTGTTAGTGTTTATCAAACTGGTGTTTGTGTGTACTAAACACTAACACCGGCCTTAAACACCATACTTGAAATCACCCAATGACTTCCAGTAACCAGTTGAACCGTTTTGCACCTGCAGACCTATTGGTTGTTGCTATCCGCCACCAGAGATATTCTTATTGTTTCCTTTCATTATCAAATCAATCCATTGAGTTCTGCTTATAGGCATCGGGACAATGGGCTCCTCAAAATGGATCATCCAGGACATTGTATTGCTGTTGACCGGTTATACTATTACTGAAATAGCAAGCAGTCCTTTGTAAATTCCTAAGCAGAACTAGAGGTATTAACTGAATTATGAAAGGAAACCATTAGAATATCTCTGGTGGCGAATAGCAATAATCAATAGGTCTGCAGGTGCAAATTGGTGTAATTGGTTACCGGTAGTCTGTCTTTTCAGACCGGGCTCAAGTTGAGCCACTGATGAGAATTTGGGCCATTATGTTCTAGTATTTTGTGTGTGTATGAACTTGATGTTTGAAATTTTGTTTATGAAGACTCATCATGTGTTATAGAAAGAGTATAGCTGTATGACTGCGGACTATCTGAGTACATACAGTCAACTTTAACTTAAAGTTGACCAAGAACCACACAAGTATACAATTGTTCATGGCAACAAATTACACAAATTGTAAATTCTTATTGTATGCGTGTGTGTTTGTGTGATCCTAAGTGTGTGTGTGTGTGTGTGTGTATGTGTGCATAGGTTAGGATACTAAAACATTAGTGTACTAATAGTTAGGCGGCTAAGGGTAACAATTGTGCACTTTTTGAAAGAAGTATGAAAGTCCTACCATATAATCTTCATTATATGTGAATTATTTTCCCTCGTGGAAGTTTGCTCAATTTGACCCCAAGTGACCTTTAGAGGTCATGACCTTGTTACCACCATATTTTACCGATTTGAGGCATCATTCTTAACGCTTCTCTATATTTCGTTTTAAATATGATTGTAGCAGTTAGCCTCGCATCCGCGGGGTGACAATGATCTAATTTAAATATGTTGGGGTCATGGGGTTAAAGGTTATGGAGCTCATTATCTATGCAAATATCAATGTCATTGAAGTAAATAAATAGTCCTGTAGACGGATCTATACTTGTGTATTAGACCTGGAGACGTTATTTAGTCTAACATGTTTTATTGATTCATATTCTAGAAGGTTTAAGAAGAAATGTTAGCTTTGTTCCCACCTTTTAAAGTTAATTAGCTAATTTGCATATTTGTGTAAAAAGGTCAGGGGTCATTTTCAATCTCGGAATAGTAAAATATTAATAAAACAAGTATTCTAGGGTATTTTTGGGCGAGGATTCCATTTCTGGTGCTCGTTTGTAAGTGCCATCTGGGAAACATCCCCAAATCCAAGATGGCTGCCTCTAATTTGCATATTTATGAATATTATTGATTTTCAGTGGCTACAGCCCCTTATAAGCAATGATTCAAGATTATTATTTGTAAGTTATGTTCTAAGTATGTATTTAAGATATCAAAGATTAGTTGCCATAAAGGCAACCTCTAGCAATGCATATTATTTGCATAATTAGGTATTTTATATAATTTGTATATTTCCCCAAATCGAGTATATTGGGAATCCGGACAGTAAAAATGACAAGAAATACCACTTCTCCAAGGTTTTAGGGGGCAACAGATCCATTTTTGATAATTACTTCCCTGTTTAACCATGGCAACCATCTCAAATCCAAGATTGCTGCTCCCCAAATTACACATGCTATGATACATGACTGTATTATTTCGGTTATATTAGATCGATATTATAATATTTGGACGTTTAATTATTGGAATAAGTAACTAGAATACTTGAATCATGATGTAGTTGTTTGCTTACAGTAAACAAATCATACTTTTATAAAATAAATGCAATTAAAGTGGCAAATAGCATTTTCCTTCAAAATTACAAAGGCGGCCATCTTGGATTTATGTGGGTTGCCAAGGTGATACGTCTAACTAAGTATCATGGATGGATTTGTTGCCCCCTTAAACCTTGGAAAAGTGGTATTCCTTGTCATTTTTACTTCCTGGGTTCCCAATATACTCGATTTGGGGGAATATGCAAATTAGGTAAACTACCTAATTATGCTAATTGTATGCATTGCTAGAGGTTGCCGATGTAGCAACGAAGCTAAATTATCTTTAACACGCATTTAGAGCATAATTGAGGAAAATCGTCTGTAATTATGATTTATAAGAGGCTGTAGCCACTGAAAATCATTAATATTCATAAGTATGCAAATTAGGGGCAGCCATCTTGGATTTCAGGGTGTTGCCCATATGGCACTTACAAACGAGCACCAGAAATGGAATCCTTGCCCCAAAATACTGTAGAATACTTGTTTGTTATCCATGTTGTACAATACCTAGCAAAAAAATGACCCCTGACACTATTTCACAAATATGCAAATTAGCTAATTTAGTTTATAATGCTTTAAAAATAGTT
This sequence comes from Echinarachnius parma, assembly GCA_037951105.1. Taxonomy (NCBI): domain Eukaryota; kingdom Metazoa; phylum Echinodermata; class Echinoidea; order Clypeasteroida; family Echinarachniidae; genus Echinarachnius; species Echinarachnius parma. The sequence continues at coordinate 14,470 of JBAMJV010010651.1, read as the reverse complement.
GCCCAATGTTGCCATGGTAGCAACAAAGCTAAAATATATTCTTAACCCTTCTAGAATATGAATCAATAACAAAATATTGGACTGAAGAACGATAAGTAAACTTTAGACACATGTGAAAAGTGAGGGGGGGGGGGGTCCCAATCCTTTTCATTTACCCCATAAGATAATCATATATATTATAATAATGGACAATATGATTTTCAGGTCACTTTTAACCCATTAACATATTAAGGAAAAAATCAAGTCATGTTAGATACCCATACAATGGTGTAATAACGCACTTTGCACCCCTTTTCTTTCAAGACCCTGTCCCGCCCCTTATGGTCATAATTAGCAAACTTCCACGGGGGGAAATTAAACGTTATTATAATATGATCTATCTGTGAAAAATTCACACTTCTTTCATTTTGTGCACAATTGTTATGATTCCAGGCCCTTAGCAGCCTAACTATAAGTGTGTTTTGTATTATTAAAGGGGAGCCAAACGCTGGCATTTTCGTGTACTGTTACTGATAAGAGCATTATTCCGGTCATTTCTAGTCGTATATTTCCACTTGGGTATCACTAATTAATAATGGAAATAATCAGTGTTTTTAAAAAGAGATAGTACAGTTATGGTCAAACAGAATTTAAGTAACCAAAAATAGTAAGTTATTAAAAATGAAGTTATAATTCAATGATTCTTGAATGGCAGAAAAACATAAACGGCTAAATTACAGGGTATTTTTTTCGTTAAAGGGCAATGAAACCCAAGCAAAATGTTGCTTTCATAGTCTTGAGGAGATTAAGAGGAATAATCTCTGAAAGTTAGAGCATAATTGGGCAAGAAACAAGAAAACTACGGCTCTTTGAAGATGTCCATTTATTCCTATGGGGAACTCAAATTGGCAACGCACTCTGATAAGTGTGTGGACAACTCCCCATATGTTTTGTACACAAAAGTTCCCATTTTTACAGTTTTCTTCATAGTCACATTTTTTCATTCCCCCAACTCATGATATGATATGTATAAAAGCATTCTACAAAACATATGTTGAACTTGAACGAAGGGTAAACATAAATTTTGAGAAAATTGAACAAAATTGAAATTTTGTGTACAAAATGTATGTCAGATATATTTATGGATATTTTTATCTGTTTCTAAACCAATTTTGATCAATCAGATTTGAGTCTGTCTTTCAAAAATGTGTAAAAAAAATCCTGAAGGGCCCTCTAAACCAAAACTCAACTACCCCTTTAAAGCGCTATCATTTGTTTTGACCGACTATGGGAGGCTGCCATGTTTTCCAACGGTACCGCATGGAACACCATTGGTAGGCACTTTTGAGCCATGAACGCCTGGCCCTCACGCTACTGTTGGCTCAAAAGTAACTACCAACACCATTCGATTGGCACTGACAAAAGCCGGTTACGTAACCACTGACATAGCAGCAGATTCAACAACAGCGTTTACAAACCCGCTTTTGTTAGTGCACGCTTAGATGCGCTCCGAGATGACGTTTCATGCGGTTAGTTTGGAAAACATGGCAGCCTCAACGCAAGTGGTCAGTGAAAACAGTTGATAGTGGTTTTAAAAACATTGATTATTTCCATTAATGGTGATACCCAATAGGAAATATACGACTAGAAGTGACGGAAATTATGCGTTTATCAGTAACTGTAAGCGAAAATCCCAGCGTTTCGTTTCCCTTTAACTGCAATATTGTTTGAGAAAATATTAGTCATTTTCACAATGGTCTGATTGTATGATATGTAATTTTTCTTTAGATTTGCAAAATAATTAATACCAGAAAATTTCTGTACGCCATTTTGTTAACATTCCAAACCTAATTTGCATATTTATGCATTATTGTTTTACAGAAGCTAGAACCCCCATGTACGGAATAAGGTGAAGGGTTAGTTTCTGTATTGCATTTTTAATAGTTATCAGGCCCGTAGCCATGAAAGGGGGGGGGGGGGGGGGGGGGTGTGCGTTGGGTAAACAATTAAATACCATTTATTAAACAAAAAACATTGTGAAAGGTCCAATGATCGGTCTTGTAGACGCCCCCCCCCCCCTGCTCACACAACTAAACCAGATGTCTCGGCCTCCCAAACTTGTGTCGACGGACACCCCCCCCCCCCCCCCCCCCCCCCCCCTCAAACAGTGGTCTCGGTCTCGGCCACGATCGGTCTCGGTCCCGTTTTTGTAAATTACGCGCCCTCCTTGAAAAATCTGGGCTACGGGCCTGTTGTTATATGGCTAATTATTACATTTCAGAATAAACGTTTGAAATTCAAGCCTAAACGCATAAGTAAGTATTTGGAGACAGTGTTTCTGTCCCTCATGTACCCATACATGATTAGAACATAATTCTTGAGAGAAACTTTGAAAGGAACTTCAGAAAATTTGCGTGTTTCAACCAATCAGATTTACGCATTCAGAACACATGACCTGACTTACAATTAATTGTTACTTACAATCGATTGTTTCTCTTTCTGCAACGGGGCCCTGCTGGAGGTTTTAACGTAATGTAAAACAACTGTGCATACGAAACAACAATCTTTGCTTTGAATGTAATGTCTGGCTTGTGTTATAAGTAAATTATTGTCACACATGAACAGGTTATAGCCTCACTTCCTAAAAGTGATATTACAAAAAAAGTCTAGCCATTCTATAGGTCGGAAAAAATGACAATTTCATCATATTACATGAAATATGAAAATTGCTAATGATCAATTTAAAAATCAATAAAATGGCGCACATTTCAACATGGGTTTTTAGACTCAGTAGACTCAGTTTGCATCCACGTTTCTAAATATTAGCAAACCTCCATACATTTTGAACCAAAAAAATACAAGAAACTCCACTCATAGAATAAAATACTTGCAATTATCTCAACAAGACAGAAACACGAAGGTTGACTATTTTCTTGTTTCTTTTTAAGATTCTGTGTATGTGACCTTTCACACAGGACTTAGACAGGACACAGTGATGTCATTGTAAAAGTCATTAACACTGGGTTAGAAAAAGTTCACAAAATAGCTGGATCTGCTCCGAAGAATGCCAACTGCACATTGCCCAATCTAGAAATTACAGAAGCATGAACATCAATGATATAGCAATTGATATTGTATGAACATAATTCCATCAAGAACAAACTTTCCCAAATAAATAAAAGCGTACAATACTCGAAGAAGGTTATAATAACAACAACTGTCACAACAGGGGGCACGTGTGCCCCCCCCCCAAAAAAAAAAACAACAACAACACACACACACATTTATATATGATTATATAGATATAAATAATAATAACAATACATAGTGAAATAATAAATTGTTGAATACTAATTTGAAGACCAAGAACATTTCTTAGTTAAATTATTGTGTAACATTTTCCAAAAAATAAAGAACACATTTATGGTGTGCCCCGAATATAGAACACAAAGGGCTTGCCCCTAATAATGCACGCCCCCCCCCCCCCCCCACACACAAACAGTGGCACCACACTATGCCACTGTTTGGCAGCCTCATTATTAGTTTCAGTGCCAACGACAAGATAATTAAAAAGTAAACAGTGATTTGACTGCAGTCTTTTCTTTTTTATTATTTTGGCGTAGACTCTAATTACATATAATTCAGTAGCTCTTTCGGCTTGGCTAGCTCCATAGTTAGAGGTTTACTTAGAGCATGCTTACAGTAAGCTACTTAAGCTTTGAACACCAATTCCTCTGCATGTTGTCATATAGATTCACATTGTTCTCACAGTTGGTTTGGCGAATAAACCTATTACCATGCAGGCGCTTGGGCTGCCAAGTGAAAATGTGATGTGCATAGAAAAACGCCATCATGACTGTTTCCAGACCCACACAGTATCCGCATCGTCCATTGGGTCAACCCCCCCCCCCCCCCCTTAGCAAAATAGCCCACCCCCAAAAAAAAAAAAAAAAAAAACGCCTCGCCGCTACGCGGCTCGTGGACGCCCCGTGGACGATGCTCCGCATCGTCATTGGGTCAAACCCCCCCTTAGCAAAAAGCTAGATCCGTCCCTACCATGGGTAAGTAATTAATGTATAACTCACGTTGTTATTTATGGCGTGATATATACCGATACGAGGGGGAGAAACAAAATCAACGGAGTTGAAAAAGGTTGAAGAAGGGAGCATTTGAACAAAAAGTGTTCAGTGAACCTTTACTTTACGGGGATTTGGGATTCTAGACGGGGGATCAGGACTCGGTCTTCCCTTTGTCCTCACCGGGTTGTTTACTCATGTTTCGTTCGCGACTGAATGGAAATTGGTCCAGTTGTGGTCCAGACGATCGTTTGGTTTCCCATAGTATGTCTGTAACACCTAGCTAGATTTCAACCTGGTTTAAGTCGTGCATCTGCGGCCGATTTCAACAGTCATATATTATAATGTATATGGGAAGTCAAGTGCTTCCATCTTCAAAGGAAAACGTTGGAAGACTTTGATTAGACTAAAGTGATCACAACGATTTGGTTAAAAAAATCAGCATCTGATTTATTTGCTTCCTTTTGATTGTGATTAACAAAAAGAAGTTACAAACCCGCATTATATACAATTAATTGTAGACATTACTTCAAATCAGTGTCATGCAAGACCACCTGTTAAGGTTCTGCCGGTTCTAGATCATTAAGGTACGTATTTTCTTCTTGCGATTCTTAATGCTTTTTATTTGAAACTTTATTATATTATGTTTATTTTCAGGTAGGCATGTATATACGGAAAGGGTAGGCTCTGCCCCAATCCTTTTTTTTTACACGTTTAAATGTACTTTTAATAAGTTATTATAGATAATTTTCCATTCGATTTACCTCGAAGACCCCTTCAAATAGCACCCCGCCAGAACATTTCGATTCCATCGTTACCCAACATTCATCGTTACCAAAAGTATATCATACTGCAATCGCTTTGATTCAATCGTAAGTGAATTGAATTCGATGTGCAATAAAATTCCACCTTTTTATTATCCAGATCGATAAAAGTAAGTTAAAATGTGTTAAAACGAACGTTTTCACCAACTTCCCAACTATAATTCATTTATTTATCATACAAAATAAAAAATAAAAAATTCTCCGAGAAGAACGTCCTTTTCAACTCGTCTATTATTATTATTCGTCGTGAAAGCAACGAACACAATTTAAATCCTCCATCATGGCTTTAATTTCAGCGATTATCATTCCGATTACTGTATTGTATATTTCCCAGAGGAAATGGGAACACTGGTTGTGTTTAGTTTACTAGCGTATACTGTGGGCGCCACCCGTATGAAGTTGACATTTAAATACACAAATATTTGTTTATCAGAACAGTTGTACTTAAATTTGTTTTCCCTCGGAATAATCCTACTGCAGGTATACAACAAATTCAATTATAGAGTTGTATATTCTGCATTATTATGCATTGTACAATACGTGTTTTGCTAATTTGTACGCAAAAGTATCTTTAATATTTTGGAGATAATCTTGAGTAATGTTTGCGAGCTTTGTATAATCCATATATAACTACTTCTCTTATTTTAGATAAATATTCCCAACATTATAATCACATAGTCGGCTCCGACCTACAAGAAGTTATTAGAGTTTTATTTTTTATTTATATAAACCGGATTTGAATTAGTACCTTTTGTATTTATATACATTATTCAGTAAATGTAAGTTTCCTAGAATGCATGTTTAAGTCCAAAGGATTTACTTGTTTATCCAAGTGGAAGAGTGACAATTTATTTTTATCTAAATTAAGTCCTCGAAATCAAGAGAGTATGCCGAACTAAATTTAGCTAAAATCTACTTTGCGCCCTTCTTACCCGACAATAGTGTCTACTCCGGCGCCATTGCATTTTGCCTACACAGCCCACATAACATAACTGATACATCTCATAAGGATGGGTATAGTATCGTGTCTTATCAGTCGAAACTGATAAATCTATATAGAACAATCGGATGGGTGATGATAATTACATAGGATTGAATATACAATCGTGTTATTACTTTCAGACATTATGAAACTTTACATAATTATAACGTATTTCTGTGTAAGTATTTGACAATTTTACAGCTAATGGTGTCTTAATATATTATAGTGTCTCGTTATATACGCATACTGCATCCTGGACAAAACTTTGATCATACGAAACGTACAAAACAAAAACAAAATCACAAATATTGCCATAAAAATATGTTTCAAAGATATTTATTTTATTGTTGGTACTAATTTTGTTCACAAATCGAAAGAAGTGTCTTTTTTAGGTGTTGGTCTCGTTTAACATTTTATGCCGCTCCTCCCTTGCTTATTGCTTCTTGCGATGCAATAGACAATTTAAATAAGTGACAAAATATAACACTTTTAAAACCATTGACATGTCAACAACAAATACTTCGACAGATTATCAATATATGACAATAGTCATTTTAGGTAAACGTGTATTTTGAAAAGGAACCCCGCAATCAATATGACTCTCGTTTTCTGCGTCGAATATAATCCCATCGTTTGGCCCTGTACTATGTTTCAATTGACCTAACTCTCATCAATATTCGAAGACATAGTTGTTGAAACATATAACCGTTAAAAGGGAAATGGAGTGAATATTATGTTGATGTATTGATTACTAACATAATTACGTATACATGTAAACAAATAAAATAAAAACATATATATATCAAGATAGACGGAACTTTGCGTACGGTAATATTATAGAAGATAATGATTTAAGAAACATAAAACAATATTAATAACGATACACAGTGTTGTGAATTTAAAAAAAGACAATGACGAGTAAGATTAGCCCGTTCCCTGAAATACAAATTTGTAAGCAGTTCGCGGTTTTGAGAAATCTCTTCAAAATGTAATTACATTCATCGAACGTCCTTCTCTGTCACCGACTTTTCAAAAGACAAATCAATCGTCTTCATTTTTATGACGTGCGTCTAATCTTGCTAATCCTCCTTTTGAGGCTTACGTCCTTTATAGGTTATGAATACAACATAGAAGCGGCGCACTGAATGGTCCCAGTTAGTATAAAGAGGCTTTGAGAGAAATCGATTTAATTTGGCTGCTGATGATGCCTAGCCTTATGGAATAGGAATAGGATCGTGTCTTTAGTTTTTATTGATTTGTAGCCTTTGTGCGTTCTCACTGCGTTGGGAGCAGCCCATGCCTTGTTATGCTATGTTGCTAAGGTTGGGGCTTGTGGCAGACTATTATGCTGCATCAGTAGTTAATACGGGATCAGTACTCCAACCATATCGGACCTATAGACCGTTATCTCGATACATTTCCCAGTTAATTCTCCAAGAGGGGAAAAAAGGTAATATTATCACATTTGTAGTTTATTAAAGTGATTAAATGTTATATTGTGAATGTTTTATCGAATTCGAAAGTGAAATATAACATGCACTAATAATAGGCACTAAAACTAATGTATAACGACTGCTTTCACTCTCTCTCTATACAGATATACCCGAAGGACCACTTTGATACGAAACTATGGAAGCTGGACAGAAGAGAGTACATTCAATTATACCATGGACATCAATATGAATTGGACTACATAGTGTTGATGGCGAATATTCCACTTATTCTGAGAAGACGTATTTGTTTTTTATCGATAACGTTAGCGATTACAATCACGGTGGGAACTATAATGGACTGACATCTAATGTTGACATGATGCCTTTGGAAGCAGTGGAAGAGGGGCGGTAAATTAATCTACTCAACATCAAACGTGTAGCTACGGATATTGACATACTCTGTTTTTCGACTTACAATTTTATTTTGAAAGGAGCATATTGATAATAAAATGGCGCGCGGCTCCTATCGTTTGGACATGAAGCGGGACGATCCGCGGACGTTGATGATCAAGATGGACGCCAGACTGACGTTCGCGGGACGCGAGCGGAACCACGCATTTCGTATGGAGGAAGAACGCGAACTGCGTCACCTCGACTACGCGCGTCACCTCACGCGCGCGACGCTGGAGAGGCAGCAGGGCGAGATGCACAAACGCATGACATTCTTGAAGAATCTGGTAGAGGAAAACCGCGCGCGGCGGAAGCGTCGAGAGGCAGATGAAAGAAATAACCCCGATGGTTGTGACGTCGAAAAAGACGCAACAACCGATGCTGATGACGGGAAAAAGGCGGCTGAGAAAAGAAAGCGAAAGGAGAACAGCTTAAGACATACCTTGCCAATCATTCCGGCTCGCAGAAATCTGGAGGACCTTGTGAATTCGTTGCAACAGCGAAAGAAAGGAGATACGTCGAGCATGAGCCGGTCGCTTGGGTACCTCAGTGAGTCCTTTTCGAGGGACGGTACCAAACTCTCGCTGAGCGAAAGGAGATTGAGGCAGTTGAGGCAAGAGATGCGCGAGGCGAAACAGAAAGAGCTTTCCGTGCCAAAACTGCAAGTCTCCACCGATGAGATGCCAGTTGATCTTCCGACGGTTGTTTGGGCCAGGGCGGAAGGCACGACGGACGTCAATAAAAGGGTCGAGAGAGTCGGCGTCGCAAATCAGATCATCTCCTTGCCCGACATTTCGCCAGTTGGCAAGAAGGCTAACGGATTCACAGGCAGGAGAGTTTCCCTAAGTCAGATGATCGCGAGTGGGGAGATTACGAAGCTTCCAGGAATCAATCCTTCAGGTGGCAACAGCGGTGTTGCAGCGTCGGGAGCGCAGCAGAATTTGAACCTTGCAAGAACGTTTTACATGAACACCAGTCAGGCGGCAGGTCGCGACGGCGCGTTGAAGCCAATCGTGCAGCAACAAAGTCAAAGCAACAAGAATGGCGTCTTTAAACTACCGCCGACCATGATCCCGCCAAAGTTCCTCCAGGAAGACGTCGAACATAACCCGTTCATCACTGCTGACTTTAAGCCAGAAATCGTTCGGACTCGAGAGCTGCTCGATTCAAACAAGCCGGACGAGATGTACGTGTGGCTCGGGTTCGAATCCGAGGAGGAGTATCTGGCGATGGTGAAGGAAGCCAACGAAGAGCTGGACGCCGAGAAGGACGACGACGAGGAGGGTGATCTGGATGTTATTACCGAACTCGTGGAGAACACTGGCAACGACGTCGGTGTCGAGAAGGAAGGTGGTGAATATTTGCGAAGGAACTCCAGGCGGTTTAGTCGACAGGTGTTGAGACTAAGCGCTCCGGTCGCCATGATGGCTTCGAGTTTCAACCAGGGTATGACTACAGGCAACGAGCCTTCCACGGCTCTCAAGAAATTCATACGAGCAGCTAAGACAATCTGCATTGTTAGACAGTTCCAATTGAACGCTGCTGTAAATCAGAAATAAACAATACTATACTGCAACATACTACTCTGCTCTTATTTTGTTATATACAATGAACAAAAAAGGTCAGAGTTTTGCAAACTAACTGCGATCATCTTGATAAAAAAATATTTGCCGATAATGAGACACTGCATTGAAACTGAAAACCATACAGACATTATTATGGACAAGCGTGTGACATACAGTTTTGCCATTATTGGAATACGTTGATTTTAAAATAAGTGTCAAATTCAAAATATGAATTTTCACTTTAATACCGAAATCCGAGAATAGAAAATCGACAACCATTGCAAGTTGGATGTATCATAATAATTATGTTTATTTTACTTTAAAGAAACTTTGTCATAATTATTGTATTTCTTTATACAAAATAAACATAGAGCTGCGGCTCAAAATAAAAAATCTGGCTCGCTGACCCGGGGACACCAAGTAAAATGTATCAATGGCAAATTTTGCTTTCCCAACTTGTCTCACAATAATAATAGCATAACAAAATATACTTTTATAATTGTATTTAGTGGGAGTTAACCAAGTTCTGATTCTAAGCCACCCAACATCGATCAAATAAAGAGTTTACTTGTCCTACTGCGCTCTATTGAGTGGAAAGGATTGATTACTATCTTGATTCGAAGATGAAAGAGAACAAACTTTGTTGTTATCTTCCCATTTTTTATTCTCAACATGCCAAAATCTAACCCCCTAAAAAAGTTCCGCAATTCAAGTTTCCACATTGATATCTGTCCTGTTACTACCGTATAATCCTACATGAATTTGATAACATTGAAAAGCTTGTTTAGTTCCCTTTAATTTACATTAATGCCCCGTTTGTAATGGTTATGTAAACATAGAATGTACATTACACCTAAATATGGGGACAAGTCAAAACTGAAATGTTGTAAAATACAATGGCATTGTGAATGTGAATTCTCAAATTGGTTGGAAAATGGGTTTTGTTGAGGCGGTCATAATACAATAACAATGCATTTTGAAACATTTCAATCTTGACTTGTCCCTATATTCACGTGTAATGTATAAGCATTCTATGATTACATAATCATAACAAATTGGACAATAATGTAAAGGGAAGTAAATCATATTTTAAATGTTTCCAACTTCATGTAGGATTAATATAGTAATAAGTGAGATATGAACGCTCAAACTTAAATTGCGGAACCTTTTTTGAGGGGTTTATATATAGATATCACAGACAATCCTGTTCGTAAACTGTTGTTGAAAATTATAAGTAAAACTGTGTTACGTAAGAGTATTAAGTCTTGAAGACCTTCAACAGTCTAGTAATTAAACTAATTGTTGTTAATCATATGAAAAACTAATGTGCAATTCCGTGACATCGCATGCAGTTCTCTATTTCTGTATTACGTATTCTGCATCTATAAGGAGCACCGTTTTTAAATTACTCGTTTATTTCATTTACGATTTTAAGCAAACCTTTTGTTGTCTCCCCCCCCCCCCCCCCCCCCCTCCTTTCCAGTAAACTTATTGTGCTAAATTACATATTCTGAATCAAGTTAAAATTAAGAAACAAAAGAGAACAGAATCGAAATATAATCGAAATATAAATTTATCTTATAGATCGGAAGACTTCGTTTCTCTATGAATAGTCGAAAACATCGTTAATTTTGCGTTAAAACAATAAGTATGTTATATAAAAACAATTTAATTGTTCAACTGTACAGAAGCGTTTCATCAATATTACTAGATTTACAGATTATCACATTTGTTATATTATATACAAGTTTCCGAGATGATCAATGAATTGAATTAGAGAAAGTGTTAGTTTCATAATTGTCTCTCGTTACAGACGGGGGAAAATGCGCAACCGCATAAAAAAAAACAATTATATTATTGTCTGATATAATTTTAATAAAATAGTTTATTCGACTTCGTGTTCAATGAGGGACACTGATAAGATAGATTGCATTAGCAAAAGCTTCGAAAGTTTTAATGACAAACTGCACTTCGATAATTCGATATGCGATGAAATATATGGATGTCTTTGTTGTTTTTGTTAAATGTCTCACGTGAACAAATTGGGCGATCAAAATAGAACAAATAAGAACGTACGTTTATATTATAGACGTAATTGAAGCATTGTTTGTGTGTATATAATGATAACAGTAAAGCGTAATAAATATCAATTTTATGAACAATAACATGTACATGTGTATTATCTATTTTGGTAACGTTCCCTGGGATTTCTTAAAATATAAATGTATGACTGTAATTATACTACTACAACTATACAGTATAGTTTGTTTTTGCCTGAATATGATATGAATATGCCCGAATGTTTGGCAATTTTGCCCGAATATGAATGGAAATTGCCCGAATGTTGGGTGTTTTTGCAGCCCCCGCCTCCTACGCCTATGTTTAGAATGAGATGTTTCAATGCATTGTATATGACACGTCTTCTAAGAACTGACATGGTCAGCAAACTGAGCTAAGAGAGTAAACTCGGGAAGGTATACTAGTATACGACGGTGAGTTTGTTTGTGGGATGCCACAAACTATCGCCTGTGTTGTACAATGAGTGTCATTTTCCATCCTAGTACAATCTTCAAAAATCAGTTTGCCTCTATAGAAGATTCTGCTAGGATCGAAAAATGTAGGCCCCATGTTGACTCTCAGTTTGTTTATGTACATGTCTATTAGGCCATGGGCCGAACACCAACATTCTTTCGTTCCGTAGTCCAGTTCTGGAAAGTACTTTATTTTGTCCTAGACATGTTCCAAATATGTATATAAGCCCCAAATGCAATGTTCCCATTTGCAAATTTTGGGCGTTAAGGAATAACGGCTAAAAACAAAGAAATAGTTAAAATCGGTTGCTAGGGGCAAATTTCTCCCTAGCAACGGTGATCTATGTCCCACTTTATAAACAAATTTTGTTGTAGGTATGTCCAATGAGGTATTTGAAGCAGAAAGCAATGTTCTCATTATTGAAAATTTAGCGCTTGACTGGTAAACGGCTAAAAACAAAGAAATAGTTAGATTTGGTTGCTATGGAAAAGTTGCTCCTTAGCAACATTGACAAATGTTCCTTTAAATATGCAATTTTCTCTGTTTTAGATGTATATGAATACAAAATGTAATCTTCACTCTTTAAAAAATTCAATATTATGGATTGACAGCTGAATGTTGGTTGCTAGGGACATATCTCTCCATGGCAACGGTAAAATATGTACCTATAAATGTCCTTTAAATACCCTAAATTGTTTATATTTGTTATGCAGAGAATAACTGACACCCATCAAACCATCCAAACATGCATTCTCTTAACCACCTACCATGCCTTCTCCCACTGGGGGGGGGGGGGGGGGGGGGGGGGGGGCGCTGGAGACCCCCCCCCCCTCCCCCCCCCCCCTTAAAAGAAAATTGCATAAGCATAAAATAACAATTATTTGATAAATTATACTCATCGTGGTGTGAGATGGATTGGGAAGGGAGGGGTGGTGTTCAACTCCTTAATTTCCCCCCTCCCCTCGTCCTTCCAAACCCGGGTGCGACCCACATTTGTGGTCAGCCGCCCCCCCCTCCCCCACTTTCAAAACCTTTTCGAGGCCCCTGGTACATACATACAATGATAGCCTACATACAACTGACACATGTTCACATATTTTAGGTGTGTACAGTACATATAATACTAATCAACGCACTCATACATTCACAAACACACCGTTTATCAGTAATGCAGACACAAACACACTTGTCTACCACAACACAGAAATCACAGATACTTGAGTTATCATCATTTGTTCATCAAATGCCATATTTTAATAGGTTAAACAAATAATAGTATGACTATGACACAAATGTTACTCTAAATATACAATTTTCTCTGTTTTTAGATGTATATGAATATACATGTAATCTTCCCTCTTTAAAAAAATGAATATTATGTATTGACAGCCCCCCCCCCCCCTTGATAAAAAAATGACTGTTTTGGGGGGTTTGAACCTTCCCCCCCCCCCCCCCACCCCCTCCTTTCAAATGTTAACTGGTCTTGAGACCAAATTCTAGCGGTCTCGACCGTCATTGTTGATGGTCTTGGTCTCGAAAAGTGTGAAAAACCGTGATCTCGGCCTCGAAAATGTTGAAAAACGGTGGTCTTGGTATCGACAATGTTGATAAACCTTGGTCTCGGCCTCGTAAATGTAGAAAATGGTTGATCTCGGCTTCAAACATTTTCTACCACTACCCAGCTAGCCACCTGACGTCGGGCCGATGTCGGAAGTTGGTTGCCGGATGTCGGCATATCGCGGTTGGCTCGAGGTTAAAATGTCCGCCAGCCCAACATCGTCACGACGTCATTTTTGTGATATATTGGCATAACGTCATTTTCCGACAATGGCCCAACATCATGTCATGAGATGATGTTGGGCCATTGTCGGAAATTGACGTTATGCCAATATATCACAAAAATGACGTCGTGACGATGTTGGGCTGGCGGACATTTTAACCTCGAGCCAACCGCGATATGCCGACATCCGGCAACCAACTTCCGACATCGGCCCGACATCAGGTGGCTAGCTGGGTACCCCCCCCCCCCCCCTTTAGAAAATCCTGGGTCCGCCACTGCACCGTAGTTCATATTTGGTCATCATAATAAGAGACATGAAATAACTGTGGGCATAATGTTTCTACTGCCGTTTCTTGTAATGTTATGCGGAAATAAGATGAACCCATCCATTATGTAACTTTTACTTTGATTACAAAGCAATGGCCAAAAAGACAGGGGGCGGGGGATCGCTGGAGACCCCCCCCCCCCCCCCCCCCCCCCCCAAATGGTATCAAATGGTATTAAAAGGTGTGTATGCGTGCATTGGTGTGTACGTGTGCGTGTGTACTTGTGTATGTGTGGGCGTGCGTGTGTGTCTCACTGTATATCGTATAATAACTGTTTTTACTGTCCATTTTTATATAGCGCTTTATCACCGAAGTTTCAAAGCGCTCAGATCATAATTACCTTGAATTTAGTCGAGCTGCCATTTTGTGAGGCACCCAAGCATTTTTAATGGATACTTTACGCATACCCATTCACTAGACCTAGGTTGAGAGCAGCTAATGTGGATGTCTCGTTTTAGGATAAGGATTTGGGTTAGGTTTATCGTTATGGTCAGGGTTAAGATTAAGGGTATACAATTATGGT
>JBAMJV010010650.1:0-20235 GCA_037951105.1 Echinarachnius parma | reverse complement strand
GGTTTGCCTCATGTAGCAACAACTAATATGAGCAAGGTAGAATGGATTCTACATATTAAGTAGTACTTATTCTGAATAGTTTACTTGAATAGCTCTTTTCCAGGACAATGAGCCAAAGAATGTGCACAAATTTGAATAATGCTGGGTGAGAGTGAAAAGGCATTTGCTAAATTGAGTTATGCATACAATCTTGTAGGTTAGAGCCTTTTATTTGCGATGCCAATTTTTTAAAGATAATAGTTGTGTATAATTTTGGAAATATTCATTAAAAAGAAGGGGGCTACATTGGGTTTCTACAAGGCTCTCAAACTTTAAACCCGATTATCTAAGAAGCACAATAAGTGACTTAGCACACCTCTCTTTCTCAACCAACGATATGCTAGTGAAACGGTTTATTGGGAACATAGACTTAACATTTCATGAAAGAGTAATAACTTAAAAGAGCAAAGTCTTTGTGGACTAGGCACAACATATATCTTCAATCATTTTGCATGTGTACACAAACAAAAATGGAAGCCCCTCTTCTCAACACATTTTTGAAGAGGGCTTCTTACATTTTGCATGTTAACAGAACAACTTTGTGCATATGCCGGGTACAACATAATATGAAGTATAAAAGTGTTTTTTTACAAAGAGACATCAATCCACATCAAATACACTTTTCCAGATTCACATTTTGGTAACATTTCATACAGAATGTTCTTCAGTTCTATGCTCAAAATACATTTAAACGTGTCTTGGCAGCCACCTATCTATAACCCCCAGCAGCAATTAATGGCCACTGAAAATCAATCCACTGAAGACAAAACATGTGTTTTAGAACCTTTCTTTAGTGGACACCTGTCTACAGTGGCCACTTTTCTTGTTTCCCTAAGGTGGTTCCCTAAGGTGGTTCCCTAAGGTGGTAATTATACACAGGTTGGACTGTCTGTATAAACACTTCACAGGTGTCAGGGAAATTACAGGTTGCAAACAGATTTTAACCATTAGAACAAAATTAATTGGATATGAATCTACAGACGGTCAAGCTTAGTTGGTTGAATATCTGAGCACAGAACAGAAGTTACAGACAAACACACACAGCGACATTGACTTAAATTATTCACTACCACTGATTCATACAAAAAAGCCTGGATGTATTATTCTTTTCAATTATAATGATAATGGTTATTAGATATAGCACTATTTATGTAACTATCACAGTGCTCTACATTATTATCATTACCCTGGTTAATGGATACACACTGCATTCGTTCTTGAACACAATGCACACCTTTTCCACTCTTCTTGAGAGCATTCCAGCCTCATAGACGCACACAGTGCTCAGTAACCCCGATCCCATTCTTGCGGGGTACATATTCATACTCCTCGGAGTAGCATCGTAGATCTCCAGCGTCACTTTCTTCAGTCAATAACACATCCAGAATTTTAGTTGAGATCAGTGTCTACTACGAAGGAGACTTATGTGACATGGGGTGGGATGAACTAATCTTGTGTGGGAGCCACAGAGCCTGCTCCTTGCCCTTCACCTGCCTTCTTGGAGCCAGAGACGATGTCGTCAATTCGCAGCAGCATCATCGCAGTCTGAAGACATGAAAAGAACAGAAAACGTTACCAAACCTTGTTTTAGCCAGAGACAATGTCACTAATTCGTAGCAGCAACATTGCAGTCTAAACACATGAAGTGGGGGGTAGAAAAGATCACTATTTTGATACAGTAGGAAATAATTTTTGTCTGAAGACATCAAAATATGCTATCTTTCATGTGTTCTCTTGGAGCATGAGACACTGTTGTTGATTTGTAGAGGCAGCACCACAGGCTAAAAAGATGAATAGAACAAAAACAACAAACATGTAATACTTTTGTTACTGTTTTTACTGTTACAGGTAGCATTTCTGTCTTTCTTTTTACTTGGTTTCTTGGAGCCTAAGTTGATGTCATCAATTAGTAGCAGCAGCATCACCTACTCTTTAAAGGCATAAAGAGAACACACCATACATTTGATAATGAAAATAGAATTGAAGTTATCTCTTTTTTATGTTAACCTAGTTATGTTTGACTAATATTGTAGGTTTTAAATAGCCTAAGACACCACATGTTCTAAATGTCGCTCCGTACGAACAGAGGACGTTCACTTCAGCAGTTAGGCACTTTCTAAATCCACTATCCATATTTGTTATAAATTAATCAAAATTAATCAAAAAGTAATCAAAAGTAAAAGTAATTCAAGGTGAGTTCCATACCTAAACTTTGGAAGAAGTAAATCACTCAAAATATACAAGTAACTCAAAGTGGGTTCCATACCTCAATGGCCGTCTTGTATACCTGTGCCTTCACTGCGTATGGATCCCAGACGCCCAGAGTCTTCATGTCGGCCAACACTCCTTTCTCCCCATCGATGCCCCATGAGAAATTGGCTGGATCAGCCTGCTTGGCCTGTAGACAACAGGGAAGGATCATTAAAGTCATTAATTAGATGAATTAACAGTAAAGAATCATTATGTTGCTGTCTGAGCGTGATTTAGGTTCGCGGTACGGGTCTTGATCGCGTGTAGTTTCCACACTTCCCAGAGTGATCGTATCAGCCTACACTACCTTTTCCCCATCAATACCCCGTGAGCAAATTGCTGGATTAGACTGTTTAGACTGGAGACTTGGAAAAGATGATGAAGAGATATTTAGGTGCAAAAAAGAAGAAAAACTAGATGGATCTTCGACTGCCCGCAGTCAAAAATTATGCCTCCGCTATCGCGCAATTTTTATATCAAGCCAAAATTAACATGCTCAGAATTAATACTGTAAACTCAATTTTTATGGTAATTCATCAACCAGATATCACAATTACGAGCTATTTTGGCAAATAGATGTATAATGAGTCCTGTGACCTTGACCTTATGACCCCAAGATTGTAGTGCTACATTGGCTCCATAAGATACATTCAGGTACCAAGTGTGATTGAAATCTGACATTCATTTCTTGAGTTTTTACAATTACAAGCTATTTCGCATCTTTGAATTCTGTGACCTTGAACTTTGACCTCATGACCCCAAAATTATATGGCTACATCAGTCCCCTAAGATACATTCAGGTACCACGTTTAATTGAAATCTGACATTCAGTTCTTGAGATTTTGCCATTACAAGCTATTTTAGCATGTATTTATAGAGTCATATGACCTTGAACTTTGACCTCATGACCCCAAAATTGTATGGCTTCATTGGCTCCCCAAGATAAATTCAGGTACCCAAGTTTGATTGAAATCTGACATTCAGTTCTTAAGTTTTTGCATTTTACAAGCTTTTTTGCATGTATTTACCGAGTCCTGTGACCTTGACCTCATGACCCCAACATTGTACAGCTTCATTGGCTCCCTAAGATACATTCACATACCAATTTTGATTGAAATTTGACATTCGGTTCTTGAGATTTTGCCATTACAAGCTATGTTTGCATATATATTACACCCTGTGACCTTGACCTTTGACCTCATGACCCCCAAAATCTAATCAGATCATTGTCACCCCAATATGTACACTCATACCAAGTTTGAAATCGATCCGTCAACCAGTTCTTGAGATATCGCGAGAACGAACGGGACGGACGTACGTACCGACGGACCGACGGACAACTCGAAAACATAATGCCTTCAGCCACTTCGTTGGCGGAGGCATAAGTGTGTTCATATCAGTAACAGTTCCCTTTTCCCATTATTACATCATTATAGCCGATTATCAAAATATGACTTCTTACCCTGAGAGCGGTGAGTGTTCTGATGGTGTTTCCTCCACAGTTCTGGATCAGAGTCCTAGGGATGACCTCCAGAGCCGAAGCCACTGCCTTGTACGGCCACTGCTGCACACCCTTGATTGCCTTCGCCTTCTCACTTAGGGCCTGTTGAAAGACAAGCAGTTACATAAACATCAGAGTAAGATTATATTGTACAAGGCAATTTACTGTATTGCTCCCTCATTGTTTGCAATTTGTAACCTGACCGCAGTAACTATAATGTATGCACTATGACGGATACCACAATCATTATTCTTATAATCATTTGCCCAAGATATTCAAGTGGCATTCACACTGTGTTCTAGTTAACCATGTCATATATGATTAGCACTGGTTTACTTGACTGGGGCATTTACATGAGAAGTGTGAGGCACTGAAATTGATAATAGAATGTCTTTATCGACGATGCAACAAAATATAACCAGAATGATTTCTTTGTTTGAGTGCAACCTATTCTGGTTTTAAGCCAAGAAATAAAAAGTCTTTTTAAAAATTGGTCAACCATGCAGACAAGATCAAAGATTCCGTATCATAATAATAATAATAATGATATAGCACACTTTCCGTCTTATTGACGCTCGCGGCGCATATGCTATACCAGATGAACAAAGATTAGAACGCTCCTTACATGTGACAGCGCCATCTCGACGGCTCCTCCGCCTGGGACGAGGTACGGTTCCTGCATGACGTTACGAGCCGCGTTCATGGCGTCCTGGAGGTTTCGCTCCACCTCATTCAACACATCCTTGCTCGCACCCCTCAGCAGAATGGTACAGGCCTTGGGGTTCTTGCACTCTGTGATGAATGTGAAGTACCTACGAGGAGGGGAAAGAGGGAAGAGAAAAGAAATAGTGATCTAGTTCATTCAACTGATTACCTAAAAGATATTCTGGGGTGAGAGTGAGAAAGGCTTACCGTATTTGCTGGTGTATTAACCGCACCTTTTTTCAACAACAAAAAATTCAAAAATGGGGGTGCGGTTAATACACGGGTGCAGTTTATAGTGTATTAACCGCACTTTTTTTCAAAAAAACTTGTCAAAAAAGGGGGGTGCGGTTAATACACAGGTGCGGTTTATACACCGGCAAATACGGTAAATTGGTTTTTGTTGCAATTGAGTTATCCATACTATCTTGTAGCTCTGAGCCTTCTCAATGTGATGCCAAATTTTCAAATAATAATAATTTCTCTAATTTGGGAATATTATATTATGATAAAAGAGAACTTAATTTTGTTTCTAAACTTTACACATGGTTATATATATATTTGTAAGTATGAAAAAGTAAAAAGTAACGAATAAAAGCTTGTAGCAGTCAGAGCTCTTTATAACGATGTTCCACTGTATTTATAAGTATCTTAAGTTTGTCAAATACTTATATTAGTAATTTTTAAAAGAGAGAACTTACTCATCGCCAATCTTCTGAATGTCGAACAGACCACAGCCCAGACCAAGGTCCTCCTCCCGTAGCTCATCGGTACGGTTCACAATGGTAGCACCACAGGCCCTACACAAATAAACAGGGACAAATATTTGAGGCATTTATTCTAAATGTATATTTTAGAAAATAAGTAAAGTAGCTTGCCTAAAATAAAACATTACGTGCCCAAATTAGGTACATTTGACAAAGGACATTAACTTTGTCATTGTAGTAAAGAACATTCAAGAGAAATCAATTATTTAACTACAGATAACCTTAAGAAATATGCTGGTGTTAACCCATTCCATACAAGTTTATGAAATCCCCATAGACTTCGTACACAACCCACTCGGTTCCCGTGGTCAAGGGGTTAATTATGTTTAAAGGTTTCATCACAAACATGGGACACATTTACATTCTTTCAAACATTTCATCGTAATTTTGTTCTACATTACTTGCAAGTGACTTCAAATTGTACTAGCACACAAATGATTTTTACTTGCCCCCAGGCAAGCAGGCAAGTGAGTTTGTAGATCACTGCATATATGTGAGGTACAGAGCGCACTGTGTGCATATTACTCATGCAGAGCTCACACTTAGTGGTGGCTTAGTGCCAATTGCCACTAGAAATTTAATTTGGCCACTAGGTACTCGTGTATTGGTCACTAATGAATGAGGATCTACAACACACAAGTCTTTGGGAGTCTTTCCCATGTGGTAATTAGGCCACCTGAAAGAAAAGCTTAAGGAAGAGCCCTGTCATGGCTCTATAACTACATGAGGTGGGCACTTCAATGTTATTCATTCAATCAAAACGGCCATTTAAAGGGCAATGAAACTATGGCTTTCGGTTATTATTATCGTTTAGAGGGTGAACAGACATTTGATTTGATAGATAACTTGGCAATTTTGGCCTCCTGGATCCCATGAAATCCTTACATGAAAATACCCACATTTTACTAATTCTTACGGCGGCAAAAGATGATGGGAGCGGCCATGTTCTTGTAATTACCCAACATGCTTTGCAAACTCTGACGTATGAGCTTAGGGCCGAACAAAAAGCTTTTCACTGATTTCAAAGCATCTACAAGTATTCAGACAATGGTTTGAATTGGTGCGATTGAAATGCATAGTAGTCCGCACAAACCTAATAATGGCGGCCTCCAGTGTTCGCGTGAATAGTGGTATACCCGATAGAGTTTTCACATATTTCTTCCAAAGCAGAAATCTGAGTCGGAGTAATGTTACATATAATAAACAGGCATATTACGATGTATAAAGTAGGATAAACTCTATTCTTGAGTTGCATTGCCCTTTAATATCTTACCTGGCAATTCTGTTGTTGTCCGATTTCCTCACTCGTCGTATAGCAGTGATACCTGCCTTCACCAAGTAGTGCTGTGCCAAATCTACAAGAAAACCAAGCAAACGATGTCTATTCAATTCTAGTTGTTCAATATTTCATTTCTATTATTGAATTCTATACAATTACTTCAACAATACTTTTCTTCTACATGCAAACAATGTAATTCATGTTAAAGGGACATTTTCCCCAACATATAATCACCTTTGATTATGTTCTCTAAACGTTAAAACACAATTTCATGCAAATACGACCAACATT
Organism: Echinarachnius parma; assembly: GCA_037951105.1. Lineage (NCBI taxonomy): Eukaryota > Metazoa > Echinodermata > Echinoidea > Clypeasteroida > Echinarachniidae > Echinarachnius > Echinarachnius parma. The sequence goes on along the minus strand of JBAMJV010010650.1, from coordinate 13,406 downwards.
GGCCTTTTGAGCAAGGGATGAGCATCATTCAAAGTCACTCGCTGTATGGGATAATCCCATTCATCGCGAACACCATGGAGGCTGCCATTGATGTTTATGAAACTCGGATCGCTCTAAAATGTGACGTCAAACCCGAACTACTCTTTTTGTTGGCTCACGTTTTGCCTTGTGTTTGTGCACAAACCCTGCGAGCTGCGAGATCTAACAAAAAGAGGCGGAGCTTGTTTGTTCGGGTTTGACGTAGCATTTCGGCGCGAACAATTCAAAATCCGGGTTTCAAAAAATATAATGGCAACCTCCACGCTATACGCGATGAATGGGATTAGCCCATACAGCGATTGACTTTGAATGATGCCCCTCCTTTGTTCAGAGGGCAAACATTGGACATATTTGCATGAAATTATGTTTTAATGTGAAGAGAAATTAATCAAAGGTAAATAGATGATGGGGAAACTTTCCCTTTAATGAATAAGTCTAATCTTTAATTCAAATTTCTGATAATTTCTCATATATCGTATATAATACACTAGTAACAGGAGGCTAAAGACTACATGTAAATAAACATTCACTTCTCATGATTACAATTCAAGGTACTAGTATTTGAAAAGTCATTTGTCTCCTCCTCTTATCATTATTCTGCCTCCTAAAATCCTGAGGATTCTTGCAGATACGACATCAGGTTTTTTCTCTCACCTGAAATACCCTTCTCTGTGAAGACGAGGGTAGGTTTGAGTGCGATGATTTCGGAGCAGATTCGCTGGATGAATTCCTCTTCAAGTTGCAGGATGCGGGTGAAGTCTGTCTCGTTGCTGATCTCCAAGTTGGTCTGAATGGAGTCAAGTACAAGCATGAGCAAAAATCAAACCATATTTAGATTTTAAAGATTTTGCAATCCTGTAATATAGAGCCTTGAGAAGGGCTGTGTTGATTACAGTCAACTTTGCTAGTAAAATGAATTGGGACTGCAGCTAAAAGCCTTGACATAGGTCTGATTCATCAAAGCTCTCTTAAAACAAGGTGATTTTGCTTACATCATCTCTTTATATTACTTTGTGTTTTCAACCTGATATGTATGTAACACGATACCAGATAATGTTCATGGTCTAAAAGTCCTTGATTCAGCAGGTTCCACTGTACAGAACAGAATATTGGAATAGTTGATAAATTGATATAGCCCCTGTTCAGTATAGTTCAACTTAGGCAAGGTTGAATGTTTTAATATTGCAATGTTGAGTGGTTTTTAATCATGTGAATTATGAAACTAAAAATAATTGTTACCTGGCTCTCTCCCTTCTTGTACTCCAGAGAGCAATCCAGGAGCAGGATGCGAGGGTTCTCAATGCGCCTGGCCATGCGGGGGTGGGTCACATCCTTGTTCAGCATCACACCCGTCAGCACCCGAGAGTCTTCAATCATGCCACCGGGAACCTAACAATTAATAAGAAGAATATAAGTCAGCACATACAATACAACATAGTTTGAAGTGTTCTTTCTGGGTTTTTTTAAAAAACAACTTTAAGATCCTAGTGTAACCTGTTTTGATGTAAACTGTTTATATCTCAGAACTCACAAGTTGAATTTAGATAACCAGAAGAAAAAGAGATTTTTATGTTACAGCTGTCTGAAAAGATTTATTTATCTATCCGAGAATTTCCATTTAACAAAATAAATCAATAATAATGGGGTATATTATTTATAAAATATATTTTAAAATGTGTATATTTCTTTTTTTCTTTTACTAGTAGTATAGCTCACATAGCATTTGCTTCTTCAGCAAATACTTGTCAATCTTTCCACTGTGAATTTCTAACTTGTAGTGGATGTGAAATAAATGAATAAACAAAAAATAATGAAATATTTGCCACTAATGTGATGTAAAACCAAAATGAAAATAGATGAAAAAAGCTCCTCACCTTTTCAACTTTTGCATATCGCTTGATGTCAATCTCTTTCCTGCCATTCTCCTCCAGAAAGACAGTGTTGACGGCATCGTAGGCAATCTGACATGCCAGGTCAGCCCTACCAGAGAAAACAATAATTGGGCATTTAGAATGTTAGATTAAAATGTTTAAAGGGATAGTTGAGTTTTGGTATAGAGGGCGCTACACAAAATAGTTTTTTGCGAGATAATAACAAATCTGAGTGTCAAATACGAAAGAGCATACATTTTTAATGACAGAATAAACTTTATTTGATCAAAATCGGTTCAGAAATGGCTGAAATATCCATAAACATAACCATTTGTAATAGTTGTGGGGCCCCACAATTATTCAATAATTTTTAACCAGCCGTTAAAAATGTTTTTTAAAATGCTTCCTCTTTTCAAAAGAGGTTTAAAAGAGGTTTTTAAATAGTTGTTATAGTTATCTCTCTATCTAATGACTATTTCAACAAAACATCACATGCACAATATTTTATTTGAAATGGTTGAAACCGATGAGTTTAGAGAGCTCCCTCTTGAGTTTTAACGGTTCTTTTTGAAAGATAAGAGGCTTTTACTTAGTCATTTGTATTTGTTTTTATTCCTTTCAAGCATGGTGGAGTTATAACTATTAGTTTGTAATGTAATGGTGCAGGTTTTGGTTACTTAAATTCAGTTTGACCAAAACTGTACTCTCTTTACCAAAACTTAACTATCCCTTTAAATCACTTTTTTACAGACTCAAAGAAAATCTGTCACAGAGAAAATCTTCCCAGGCAAACGGGGTTGAAGGCAGTCTGAAATGCCAGGTCTGCCCTTGGAGAGAACAAAAACAAATTGGGGCAAAAATCGTAGATTAGAATGTTCAAAGAAAACCAGTTACACACAAAATCTTCCCTGGCAAACGACTTATGTCAAGCAAAATCAGGTGATATTGATCAGGTGATAATTATTCAAGATGTTCGAACTGATCTACAGGCTCACAAAAAGAAATTAGCGACATGAAAGGCTATCAAACATTTGCACTCGGCCCTACAAAACACATTTTTAGAGAAAAATTCAAATTTCTACTAACAAATCAGGCAAATGGGTTCAAAATTCAATAAAGTTAAACATGTATTAAACATAATAATAATTCTGTTTTCTATAACTTAGCAGTTGATGGTAAATGTGGGAAAGATATTTATAAAAGACATCAAAACTTATAACACAATATGACAGACTTAATGATATGTGTTGAAGCAACTTTCTTACCACTGATTGATGAACTTTGTGCCAAGACAGCTCTTGATAATATCCATCATCGTCTGTCTGTCAGTGATGTCAACAGTTTTGCTGCAGGGGAAAGAGAGAGAGAATGAATATGAATGTGAATATATAGTACATACAGAAATGACTTCTCATACTTGTGTTTGTCCATGCATGCATGCCCTCATAATAAATTAATTACTACTATTCCAGACAAATTGCATCTGGCAAGTTAACCCTAATTATTCCATGGAGGATAGGAAGTTGCCCCACCCATTTCTCTGCAAACCTTTTAAGATATTTATTATTTAAAGTATTGTGCAATTTTTTTGAACCGAATACACAAAAACTAGACACACCACAACACTATGACGTCACATGAGCTTTTGTATATCCACATGACAGCTTGAAAGCTGTTCATTTAATTTCATTTAATTTATTTGCAAACTACATGGTGAGCAGTTGCACAAGTTACATGGACACGTTCAGGGGCAGTTTGGGGCATAGCTTCTAGCAGCCAACATTGTTTTAATTAAGGAATCTAGTAACTGCCTAAATTGACTATACACATTTGCATCTCTAGTGGTTCGTTCATGCCTGTATGTATTCATGTTACTAATAAAAGTATCAAACCTGTTTGTTTTTTAAATTTTCTTTTGGGCAATGAGTAAGCAAATAGTACTTTGCATTTTCACTCATTACTAGGCCACATGATATTCATCGAGCATGGAATCGTTGCACATCACTTAGTGTACATATCAGATCACAGAAATACTTTACACTTTACTAGATCCTTTGAAGCAGGGCTCAAAATTAGCACAGGCCCGCTGGCCCGGGACAACTAAAAATTAGCTTCGTGCAACCAAAACTGACTTGCCCAAATGGGCAACCAAATATAACAGACTCTTGTAATGTTTTTCTTTGTTTGGACCACCAGATTCAGCTTTCAGGCCACAAGAATTTGAAATATCTTGATTTTACTTCCCACAAGGCAAACAAATCATTTCTAGCATTGCTTGAAAGGGTCAGAAGTTGATTTGACTGACCTGCACTTGTCCTTCATGACCTGCAGCATGTCCTCCAGGGCCTGTTGGTAGGCACTGATGATGAGGGTGGGGTGCATCTTCTGCTCCAAGAACGGCTCTGCAACGGACATCATCTCTCCAGCTAAATTCACAAGTTATTTATCAATTGTTTATGTTACAACAATTTGAATGTTTGTGGTGTATTAATTATTTTATGATGATAATTTACACCAAAATAACAAATACAGTTATGAGAAAGTATTTTGTTGTTGCTTGTTTAAACTGTTGGTAGGCACCGATGAGGGTTGGGTGCATCTTCTGCTCCAGGGACGGCTCTGCAACGGACATCATCTCTCCAGCAACACTCACAAACAAAAAAGGCAAATTATTGATGGTTTTCCCTTTATGATTTAATGACATACAAAAATAACGAACAAGGGTTTGACAAAATATTTTGTATGTTGTTTATTGTTTTATTTATTTTGTTTTGTTTAGCTTGCTGGTAGGCACTGATGATGAGGGTGGATGCATCTTTTGTTTTTCTTCTTTTTACAAATACTAATTTTAAACTTTTCTTCATAATGTATTTCTTTAACTTTGATTATGTTCTACTATAATAATATAGCGTATTTGATAAGGCATCAGGTAGGTTATGACCACTTCTTATGGTTATGCCAATTTGTTATCTGAACAGTTACAATACAGTTTAAATTGTCTACACAGGTTTAACTTGATTACTCACCAAGAATGATGACTGAAGTTGTTCCATCTCCGACCTCCTCATCTTGTGTCCTGCTGATCTCAATCATAGATTTGGCTGCTGGGTGCTGCACTGTGATCTAATGATCCACAATAAATAATGTATCAATGTATTAGTCAACAAAGTTTCAACAATATTTCACCATGTGTTACATGTTACTGCATTTTCTCAAATCATTTTTCATATGGAAATGATAGCATAATGAATGCATACTGTTTACAAACATTAGATCATATATAATCTTGTTGCAAGGGTAATTAACAAAAAAGGGTTCATCTTTTAATTTTATATTTATCAGATAGCTCTAGCCTAGTCCTGAAAATAGTTTAATTTTTATAAACAGGTAAAAATGTAACAACAAAATATTTTCAGCCTACCCTACAAAAAGAAGCAGATAACGACAGTGGTTGGCTATTGGTTAATTGGTTCTTACACCTGCATTCTATCAATTATTATATATATGCCTGGGACTGCCCTTTAACGTCAATATCCTGGAGACGCAGCCTAGTTTTGTACACGGGCTGATTTGTGTTTAGAGCAAAGCTCTGACCACTAGACCAGCACACCTGTTTACATACAATACACGTGGTCTACCTTTTTAAGAAACTTACCATAAAATAACTATGTGTCGGGTAATTGACCTATACCGAGCGGTACAATTTTTTTTAAATTTGTGGTAGTAAAACCAGGAATAAAAAATTTTCTGCGTAATCCCTTGCACTTTCCTTTAGTTGATTTCATATCCTTCGGCTTTGTGTCAGGTTTATATAGCTTCTGACCGGCATGTGTATTGAAAATGGAAGAACCACCATTTAAAGGGCCTTGTGAGTAGCAATCCGGAGGTCTCTGGTTCGATTCCTGATGAAGCCCAAACTGCCCAATTTTCTTTGCTCTTTCTGGTCTGTTTGTTCTACGTTTGAATTTAGAAGATACTTTACTAAGAAACTAAAGTAAACAGCCCATGACTCACTTCTCTGAGAATGCAGTTCCCATCGTTGGTCATAACGATGCCACCCATGGGATCCATGAGCATCTGTGAAAGAAAATAAAAACAGCAAAAAGTTAGTGACACGCTTATTATGCTTCCTTTTGATAGAGTTACTTTCAAAGTAAAAATTTCAATTACACAATCAAATTAATTAAAAATAATAAACAATTGTACATCTATGAATTTCAGAAAACTACTCATATAACATTTTTGAAAATCATTCTTTTTCAATCTTTCTTAGTAAAATAAAATTTGTAAAAAAATTATCTCCCAATTCCCTCATCTTGGTTTATACAAAAGAACAGTGAATTTCACTTACCTTCAACATTGACCTTGGACCCAAACATGTTCTGATCACATCAGCTATCGTCTGATGGTGAAAAGGAAGCAAAGAATTGAAGTGATGATTACTTTTCTCTCATTTCTAAATTTTGTCTCTAGGTCTTCATGATCTAACCCCCACATCAACAATGTAAATGGTCATACTAGGTTGTATGCACATCTACTAAGGGGCCATCTACAAAGTATGTACGCAGAGGGGGGGGGGGGTTAAAGCTGATGCGTACGCTCCATTCAACCACGTGTAGTGCGTACAGGGGGGGGGGGGGGGGTCAATTTCGGACCAAAAATTGCGTATGTACGTTGTAGATGGCCCCTAAAGTAAATGGACCATTTACATGCAATTTACATTAATATGCTGTAGCTTATCATACTGGCAATTTGTACATTGCACTATTGCGCAATATCCAATTTCCGTTAACAGTTGAACGGAATGGAAAACGGACTGGAAATAACAAAATTTGTTCTACATTTTGCGGTCTTCAAAACAACAGAGTTGGTAATTATTATCAAATGATATGAATTGAGGATCACATAAACAAATTTTTTGTTTGCATTTGCTTGTAAATGGAGGGAGGAATTAGCCAGCAAAAATATTTTTGTGTTGTAGAGTGCAGTAAACAGGAGAGGTGTAACTCCAGACTTGCACTATTGTAATGTAGCTATGTGTGGACTGTGGTTGTATGACAATTTACAAGCCATACAAACCATTTCCTTGGGCTTGTAGTACACAAACAACAGTATTGTACTGTTTGTATGAAATTAGGAATTAGGAACAGATTTTAAATGCATGTCAAATATCAGATATAAGGTCAGATATTTTGGCCAAAACAAATTCAAGATAAGAAGGTATCCAAGATGCAAGATGTATACTTAGTTACATCGAATAGTCTTCATCTTTCTCATCACAAACCACGTCTTGTTTTTAGTTTCATCGTTTTTCATAAATAGGGTGGGTTTGTTTTTACTCCAAAGTCAAAGTCATACAACATTATTTTCATGATTTTCCATTATATTTTCTATTGACTATTTGCAAGCACAACTGCACAAAAATAGACAGTGACGGTCGTTATCAAGAACATGTGAAGTGCAACTTAAAAGTTTGCAAGTATTATAATAATAATTCATATTTCAGAGTTTTCACTGAATTTCAGAAATGCATTATTTTAATGTTATCCAAGCTGATGTTATCACCAATTTTAATTCTAATTTTGTAAAATTAATAATTATATTCAATTTTGAGTGTTTAATTTTTATTTTTATTCACATTCCCAATCCCAATCAATCAAAATTGTAAAATTATGTTTTGAATTTGATACCATATCTGCATGTTATACTAGTCTCACGTTCACAATATAATTACAGAATTGTGAAGGCTTTAATTAAGCCTTTAGTAACCTGGCTTTACTGCTTGACACAATCAGACAATGAACATGCATTCACAATCACAGGCGCGGCGTGTGAGAATTCGGTAACGTCAGTATCCGAATTCCGACACGTTAGTGCACCAACAAAAACCTTCACAAAATCGTTATTATTTAATTTCCTGCGTTAGAAATCGTTTAAATACTTCAACAACATTGTAATCTTAAAAATAGTTTATATTAATGTTTGACAAACCTTCGCAGCTGCTACGTTTCCAAGCTGAACTCGTTTTCCGCTCTCACGTTTTGTGTTCTGATCTGCAACAGGAAAAATGGGGGGTAGAATTTAATCAATCAGACCTATAATCAATTCAATTCATTAATTTAAATACGATATTTTCAAATTTACGATGAAACTTACTCAGAACCAGCACGGGTGCTCTTCCAGGCATCATCATTTTGAATTATTATAGAGGAACAATCTCGAAGCAATATTTGTATTAGCCTGCAACTATCATACACACGTGCAATACACACAGAAAATGCATGTAATTGAACCTCGAGAGTTGGAATAGTCGCACAATGTTATAATGTTATATTGCCCTTTATTTCTTCACTATAGAGAATGCAGCTATCATATTAGTTATAATTTTTAAAAACTGTAATTAGTTATAGTGTACAAGAATAAGAGTAAATAGTATGTATAATAGCTTAAAATTATAAAAGAAAATAGTAAATTATTAAATTAAAATTAAATCAGTATTATAGGCGAGATGGTTTGGTGCGAGCCGTCCAGAAGCTGAAGACGTTTGTTACCATTAGTTATAGTAATGTGAATATGCGCAAGGCTTCGCTTGCATGGAATATAAGGTCTATACAAATTATGATGTTACATCGTAAAATCGCAGCTATTGTTACAAACAAAATCTATATAATTTAAAGGGCATTACATGGATTCCTTTAATTGTGCCTTACTTCCTTGTTCAATTTTTAGTTGGTTGATTTATACCCACACGTATTGTCACTTTTCTCAGTGGCGTAGGAAACGGGGGGGGGGGGGGGGGGGGCACGGGGGCCTGTCACTCCAATTATAGTTTGACAAAAACAATACAAAACACATGGGGCAAATCTGTGAAAAATATCGAAATACATAAGGAGTGCCCGGCCCCAATAATTTGTGCGCCCCCACTCAGTCCGTCAGAGCTATTCAAGGGAGCGAGTAAATTATCATCAGGGGAGGAGGTGCAAGAATATGACTGGATTATTTGTAATGTGTCACCCCCGTGTCACCTCGACTTTTGTAACAGCCTTCTTTCTGGGATTCCGACTCAAGTGCAAAAGATTCAGGTTCTGCAGAACTCTGCTGCTCGACTTATTTACGGTATAAGGAAACATGAAGTGTGTCACACATTTTAAGAGACTTACATTGGCTCCCTATAGTCAGTCTCGTATTTCATTAAAAATATTGTTTTTGGCATACGAATGCTTTTATAATTTCGCGCCATCTAAGAAATCTTCGTTCAAATAAGAAAAAATTATTTGTTATTGGCACTAGTTTTCACTAAATCATATGGTGAACGCAGCTTTGCTCACACTGCCTCAACCCTATGGCAGGCGCGCCGGAAGCAGTTTTGGATTGGGGGGGCAAAACCCTAAGGGGGCTCATGATTTATGTGTTTAGGGGCTCATGCCCAACCACACTCACAGGGTTGCCAGAGGTAAGAGTGAGACATTGCGAGGATAAAGCGACCAAGCCCGAGGGAGCGACGTGACTGAGCGGGGGGGGTGGGGGGGGGGTGGGGGGGAGGGGTGTTTGGAGGGTGTTCCCCCTCCCACGGAAGGGAGCTTTTACATTTTGGGACTTGAAATTAACCATATGCCACATTATGTATGATCCAACAACATAGCTTACAGCCAAAAATTAGTCCCGAGGGAGCGAAGCGACGGAGGGCTGGGGCAGAGCCACAGGGGGAGGGTTTGGGAGGGGGTATCCCCCTCCCACGGGGAAGATTTTGGATTTATATACTTGAATTGGTGCAATCTGGTGCAGGGGCGTCGATCCGTTTTTGCGATTGGGGGGGCGAAATTTGAAATTTTTTCCAGAGTGACCACTGAGAGAGCTAAAAGCCCCACATTGGCATGCCCGGAAGTTTTATTATGCGCTCATTGAAAGTGTCTTGATGGCTCGAAAACCTGTCTTTGGGGGGCACCCATATTTGGGGACAATAATGGGGGTCCAGGGGGCGGAGCCCCCGGAAGCTTTTAGATTTCAGACATGTGCAACTCCTATCATGGGTGTTAAAATTGTATAAAATAGTGAACCTACTCGTAACGTATTTTTAAAGGGCATAGCGAGGAAAAGATTGAGCCTTGCATGAGATAGATCCACGTGATCATGTATACCAAATATAGAGCCATTCATATAGTCTAGGGCATTGGGCTCCCATGAAACTAAGCAAGGGCGTCAACAACTTCTCAAAAGTGGAGGAGAGACATTGCGAGGAAGCGAAGCGACCGAGCGGGGGAGGGTGTGGAGCGGGGGATGGGTGTGTGGGAGGGGGTGTCCCCAGGGGCGTAGACACAACGGGGGGGATGAGGGGGATGCATCCCCCCCACCTCACAAGGTGGGGGGGATGACATGTACAATCATCCCCCCCAGGTTTTAGGGAAGGATATATTTTTTTTTGTGTATCTATACGAGTGAAAAAGAAAACACTAGTTGTATGCATAGGCGTACACAGGGGGGGGGTGGGGGGGGGGGGGGGGGGGGGTGGGGGGTTTAGGCGGTTTCACCCCCCTCCCCCCCACCCCCACCCTTTTGACCCAAACATGGCTGTAAGGGGGGGTTTGAAGCCCCCCTTTTCACATTTTAGCTGGTCTCGAGGACTACTTTAAGCTGTCTTGACCGTCTGAAAACCTGGTCTCGACCGGGACTAAAACGTGGTAACATACACACAGACTAAAAAACCCGTTCTCGGTACCAAAAAATTGTCAAAGATCTCAATCGGGTTCGAAATTGTGAAAGTATTTGAGTATTGGTCTCCGACTCTTTGCAACTGGAACCCCCCCCCCCCCCCCCCCCCCCCCCCATCCACTGAGAAGAGTTGAATGAAACTGGTCTCGGTCTCGAAATTTTGATAGTACTTTTCGATCTCGGATTTGAAAAATTGTACGAGACACCCCCGTAAAAGTACATGGGTCTCGGTTTCGAAATTTGTTTAATGGGAACCCCCCCCCCCCACCTTGAGAGAGGGGGTTATCAACTTTTGATGTACTGGTCTCGGGCTCGCAAATTGTGAAAGTACTTGGTCTCGTGACTTCGCGAAATTATGTTTTACGGAACCCCCCCCCACCCCCCCCCACACCCCCCCCCCCCACTGAGAGGGGTTTTCACTTTGAGGTACTTGGTCCTCGGGCTCAGAAAATGTGTGAATGTAAGTACTTGGGTCTCGGCTTCGAAATTGTTTACCGGAACCCCCCCCCCCCCCCCCCCCCCCCCCCCCCCCCCCCCCCCCCCCCCCACTGAGAGGGGTTTTCAACTTTGAAGGTACTTGGTCTCCGGGCTCGAAAATTGTGAAAGTACTTGTCTCGGGCTTCGAAATTTGTTACGGAAACCCCCCCCCCCCCCCCCCCCCCCCACTGAGAGGGGTTTTCAACTTTGAAGGTACTTGGTCTCGGGCTCGAAAATTGGTGAAAGTACTTGGTCTCGGCTCGAAAATTGTTTACGGAACCCCCCCCACCCCCCCCCCCCCCCCCCCCCCCCCACACTGAGAGGGGTTTTTCATACTTTGAAGGTACTTGGTCCTCGGGCTCGAAAATTGTGAAAGTAACTTGGTCTCGGCTTCGAAATTGTTTACAGAACCCCCCCCCCCCCCCTACATCGAGAGGACTTCCAAGCAATTGCCTTGGTCTCGAAATATTTGGGCAGGTGGTCTCGGCTGCGAACAAATTAGTTCTGGTCCCGTGAACTGAACGGCAAATCATCCCCCCCAGGTGTAAGAAACTTGTCTACAACTACAACCACTGGGTGTCCCCTCCTCAAGAGTAGGGAGCTTTTGTATTTTGGGGCGTGAAATTGTGCGATTTGTGCACACCTGAGACAGGAAGTTTCACGTAATATGAAGTAATAAGTATTGGAACCAAACATACATAATGACAAAGAGGGAGGGGAACAATCTCCTCCACATTTCAAATGGGGGTGGGGGTGACATGATATTCCAATTTGGATTTGCGTCAGCGCATATGGACTGATTATTGACTGAAAGATATATTTTCTCATTATTTTATTATGTGACGGTGTGCTATCTAGGCTATTAGATGAGGGGTTTTAAAAAACTTCTTTTGAGGTGTGCGTTTGAGAAATTACACTGCCCAAAACCACATTTCGAAAGGTTGAGTCCCGCAAATAGCACTAAATTAAAGCTTGCAATATGATGAAACTGTATGGCGCGGCAAAAAAGAGTTTTACAGTCCCTTTTCAACTAAAAACAACTGCTATTTGAAGATGAATATTGATAAATGTGTCTTTCCCTCTTTGGCAATTATATCACACTCGATTTTTTTCCTTCCTCATTTTCGGTATAATTGGGGGGGCGAAATTGATATGTCCGCCCCCCCCCCAATATTTTCATTGGGGGGGGGGGGGGGGCGACACGCCCCCCCTGCCCCCCCAGGATCGACGCCCCTGATCTGGTGCATAAAAACTATAAACCATATGCCACAAGTATGTAGATCCAAACATCATAGCTACAGCCAAAAATGTGAGTCCCGAGAAGCGAAGCGATCGAGGCTGGGGAAGAGCCAGAGGGGGAGGGTTTGGGGGGGGGGGGTATCACCTCCCACGGGGAGGAGATTTTTATGCATTTATATACTTGAAATGGTGCCATTTGGTTGCACGTCACACAAAAGCCAGAGCAATGGCAGCCTACAAAGGAACTACATGGCCCGGTACAGAAAACCCCTACCCCAGACGTACCATATACGCAAGTTAGACATCAAACTGAGATAATTTGTTGGCGCGCGGCTGAGGCAGAGCCAGAGGGGGAGGGTTATGGGGAGGGGCCTATCCCCCTCCCACGGGGAAAGATTTTGCAATTTATATACTTGAATTGGTGCAAACTGAGTGCATACAAAACATAAACATATATGCCACAGTCTGTATAGCCACCAACATCATAGCTTACAGCCAAAATGAGTCCCGAGGGAGCGAAGCGACCGAGGGCTGGGGCAGAGCCAGAGGGGGGAGGGTTTGGGAGGGGGTATCCCCCTCCCCACTGGGGGAAGATTTTTTATTTATATACTTTGAATGGTGCAATTTGGTGCACGTCACACAAACAGCCAGCGCAATGGCAGCCTACCAGGGACTACGTGGTACAGAAACCCCACCCCCATGACGTACCATACGCAAGTACACAACAAACTGAGATAATTTGTTTCGCGCGGGCGTGAGGCAGAGCCGAGGGGGAGGGTTTGGGAGGGGCTATCCCCTCTCCCACGGGGAAGATTGCACTTATATACTTGAAATGGTGCAAACTGGTGCATACAATCATAAACCATATGCCGCTAGTATGTATGATCCAACATCATAGCTTACAGCCAAAAATGAGTCCCGAGGGGAGCCGAAGCTGCCGAGGGCTGGGGCAGAGCACAGAGGGGGGAGGTTTTGGGAGGGGGATCCCCCTCCACGGGGAAGATTTTGTATTATATACTTGAAAATGGTGCAATTTTGGTGCACGTCACACAAACAGCCAGGAGCAAAATG
>JBAMJV010010649.1:65000-114180 GCA_037951105.1 Echinarachnius parma | reverse complement strand
TCTACTCGCGTCGCGTCATTCTGCAAGCCATCAGCTATGGTGGCTCTGAAGTGGAACGGGACGGGTCGGATCTTGTGTTGCCAGTATCCTAGCAACCGCAGGGAGGACTCCCCAAACTCACTGACCTCCTTATCAGTTAGCTGGAGTACGGTATTGCGGTATGCCTTCACGGGTCTCGCGTCATCTCCGGACACACCATTAACTCTTCCCGAATCTTCTACCGCCTCTCCCTGGTTTCCTTTTGTTGGCTTGACATCGGGGCTGGAAGGTGGAGCTTTGGCTTGGAGTAGGTCGTCTGAGATTCGGCAAAGCTCCCCAATGGATATGTCATAACCTTTGTTAGGAGAGAATATACAACATTGTATAATTTCCTACTCCCCACGCACGTCTTTACTGCTATAGAAGTGATATAGATTAAAACAATCATGTAGGCATTATAACGATCATCAACACTATTAACCCATTGTATATGGAATGGGGGTGTTTAAACACTATAACCGATTTTAGCATCACTTCAAGTGGACGATTATCGCTAAAAAAACCCAGAAGGTAAAACATATGTTATTGCCATTGAGACATCCTGCTGGTGGGTCCTGTTCTCACTCTATGGGGATCACAAAATGTATAGTATGAAACAGGTTACGTGAGGTTAAACGTAGATATAAAAATGACTCTGGAGGAAAATTTCATCTAGAAAAACATGATGGTTAGATACATAAAACAGTTCTACGCTTACTGTACAGAAAACTCTTGGCCACATTGAGGCATCCGCATCGCATGAGTACAGCGCAGAAATCCTCCCGTTCATCTTCCTGCGAATCGATCTGGTCCAACAGCTTGAAGATGGCGCCTATGGTGCCCTTGTCCAGGTGAGATGGGTGGAAGGCCTTCCGGTACGACGCGATTTTCTGGTCATTGATACCCAAGGCCTGGGCGACGGGGAGAATATCCCTCATCAGGATGTTACGAGCTACGTCAAGGATCTCCGCCTTGTACACGTGGGGACCCTTGCGTTGAGGGAGCAGACCTAGGGAAATGACACATCGAATGATCCGGTTATGCAATGCAATCATCATGATCTGGTGATAGTATTTACATACAAATTGTTTATGTTCACTTGGTCAAAGTTCATTTGGATGTTAATGATGCCCTTGTCCAGGTGAGAGGAGTGTAAGGCCTTCCGATCACCAATGTCTTGGTGTAAGGGAGGATATCCCTCATCATGATTACGAGCTACGTCAAGGATCTCTACCATGTGAACGTGTGTTCCCTTGCGTTGTGGGAGATCTATAGGAAAACGATAGATCAGATACAACTAATCAACAGTATATTGCCACATCTTATATTTGGTAAAAAATCCGACAATCCATCCAATTCCTTGATGCCTAAATACATAGTAAATTCATTAGAACAATAGATAATTACTCAGCTTGCTCGTAACAAAACCAATAACATACACAAGAGACCATAACTTGATAACAGCTTAGCTTACATATCTAGCTTAGCTTACATTTCATTGTAAAGCGTTTAGAGATGAGTTTCAATCATATTAGGCGCTATAGAAATGGAGAATATTATATTAATTTGTATTATTACTCTGAAACTCCATTTGGCGTAAGTTTTCCAGGAGGATGTTCCGTGCCCTCTTGCACTGACCGTCATCCTTCAGACCATCCCGCCATTCCTTGAGATCCGCAAGCAGGTCCCTTGGACGTTTCTGTCCCTTCCCATGCGTATGTTTCATGTCCATCCTAGTAGTTAGTTTGTCACAGTACGCCGGGCAAGGAGTGTACTTATTGAGCAGTTCCAAGTCAGCATCCGTGAGAAAGGCAACTGATGAAAAATAGATATCAACATAACATTTCATATGCACACAATTAAAAATACAATGGTTAAAAGAAGGATTCATTGAATATAAACATGATAATGTTAATTTGGTTTTCTCGTTATAGCTCAGAAAGAGCGGCTTGAATACAACATGTATCATGTAAGCGAGTCTACAGAGTATTTAACATGTGTAATCTAATGTTAAATATCTTATGTTACTTTAAAATGTATAAATACGTACTACTGCCAAGAGGGTCCATAGGAAACAGCATGCCCCACTGGATGTAATCAGGCTGATCGGACGATTCATCGCGCCAGTCACGAAGTCTTTGATACAGGTCGTTGTCACTGCCAGCATCCGATGAGGGAGCTACACAAATCTTCTGAAGCAACGGCTCCGCCATTGCAGGGCTCATGTGCTCCGTCAGTTCTCGTAGCTCCTCGTCCGTTACTCGGGTGTCTAATAGAAAGTAAAACAAAAAAGTGTGACGTTTATCTGAATTAAATGCAGTATGCGCCCGCTTAACAAACATACTTAAATGATGATGTATTTGATTATGGACGATGTGGCTATTTCAAATCAAACAATCCTAGTATTCGTAGACTGACTATTCTTCTGTTGTAATTTCCCTCCAAATACTTCCACGGCTACCATGGCTACGCCACATGATATAATCCATAGAGTAACTATTATATTGTAAAGATACTCGAACAGTGTGTAACCTGGCTCATTTCCTCCCTTCCAGTTGACATGGTTGATATATGTTTGCCTTCCCGACTTTCTCCTGTAGTATGTCTTCACTCAGTGACTAGTTTTACATCATTCCCATGCCCTCCCTATTGACCAATGTTTGTCCGCCCAACGTCATGTGCTGCCTTCTTGAACCTCTGCTCTTAGATGTCTTCACTTGTTCCCTGGTCTGCTAGGCGTTCATGACATCAACATACATTGTTCA
Source organism: Echinarachnius parma (assembly GCA_037951105.1). Classification (NCBI taxonomy): domain Eukaryota; kingdom Metazoa; phylum Echinodermata; class Echinoidea; order Clypeasteroida; family Echinarachniidae; genus Echinarachnius; species Echinarachnius parma. The sequence goes on along the minus strand of JBAMJV010010649.1, from coordinate 111,397 downwards.
TTCCCTTCATCCTAACTGAAGTATGTTTGCCTGACGTCCTAGCTGTGCTGACTCTCTAATTCTAACCATAACCCCGTTCGTACATACAGTCAACCTGGTAATTAACCTTGTCCATTCTCTTCATACTGGCTGAGGCTTGTCCAACTAACGCCTAGTGCCGCCTCCCTCATGAACCTATTTTGTCTTCACTCACACCTGGTCGTACAAGAGGTCAATCTACCTTGTTCATTCCCTCTCTCTTGACCGATGTCCGTTCGTCCGACATACTTTGCTACCTCCTCGGGCCTCTCTTGCAGCATGTCTTCACTCAGCGCCTGGTCGTGCATAAGGTCAACCTACCTTGTTCATTCCCTTCCTCCCGACCAAGGTCTGTCCACCCGACGTCATATCCTGCCATCTTGACCCTGTCTCCTCACCTCCGGTCGTTCGTGACATTAATCTGCCTTGTTCACTCCCTTCCTGCTGACTGCGGTCTGTTCGCCTGCCGTCCTAGCTGTGCAACATCCATATTACTCCACCTCTATTAAACCCTGTTCTTAAATGAAGTCAACATACCTTGTTCAGTCCCTTCCTCTTGGCCGATGTCTGTCCGTCCGACGCCCTTTGCTGCCTCCCTGACCCTCTCCTGTAGTATGCCTTCACTCAACTTCTGGTCGTTCATGAAGTCAATCAGCATCTGCCTGGTGTCAAACAGCACTTGTTTGTTCTCCACCACCACCTGTTCCACCGACCCAAACTGTTCCGTCGCTACGTTGTTCAGGCGTCTCACGTGTCGTCCAGTGAGCTCCAGGACTATCTCAGTGACCACGTCCTTCTTTACCCGCGCCGGCTTTTTTGGAGGTACTGGTGATGAAATGAACAAGTTGAGTTACCATCTAACATCATAATTGCCTTAATATATATTGATTTGTTTGAGTGTTGTTTTAATTATGATCCTTTTTAAAGTGAAAGACAATGATAAACATAAGTGTAGCATTTACAGCATTTATAATGTTCTATAAAAGTACAATCTTTGGGCACTCGTACAAGGATCGCAACCTCTGTCACAGGATTACAGGAGAGCATAAAGATGGGATTCACCATATATTTAAACAAATGTTAGTAAAACGCATATTATAGGATTTAAACGGTGACTTGGGACTGAAGAATCCCCCGAGCCTTCAATTCCCTAGAAATTATTTCACCGTGATAAATTAGATATTACGCTTCTTCAAGAAGTGGCAATTTCTCAGGTTTCATGTTGTTCAGCGCTTCAAAACTATGTTATTCAATCATTTTGCTTTTACGGAAATTATTAACTTATAAAAGATTTGATATAGTTAATGACTGGTATAGCGGCATGCAGTAGTAAACATGCTTTTCCAGCATATCAAAAACTTATAACAGACACTGTAGTTCTGTTAAAAGGACAGTTCCTCTTTTACAAAACGTCTGAACAGTTTCCAGTTGACGGATGGGGATGAATGTAACACACACACACAAAATCAGATCGAACAGCCCTGGAATTTAGATTCTACGAATGAAAAACGAATGCGTCCCTCCATCAACCTATATATCGGTCAATAAAGGAGTTTAACTGATTTAGCATAATATTACAACAATATTGTACTTATTCTGGTATAGGTATTGTGACGCCGACATTTGTAAAGGTATGTCACGGAAAAAGATCTAAAAAATGAAGAATATGTAATTACATGTGGCAGTTTAAGCGAGGTTGGGTTATTTTGTTTAGTATCCGCTTATGCCGTTGTTATTTATGCGCGGGTCACGTATCTAGCATGGGTCACGAAGGGGTCACGCATAGCGATGTAGTACTCCGTGAAATCCGTGTGCGAACTTTCTCACCGGGTGAATACACGTATAATGCATGTTGGACGACGGTTTATTAGTTTTAGGTCTATAACTCCACGAAAAGGAGATTTCAAGCCCTAATTTGTTCAGGCATGCTATTAAATGACATTTGCTTTCATATAAGACAATAACCTCGCAACTTTTGAAATTTGGCTTTTGTCCAAATCCTCAAAATCAAATTGGAATTCTAGCGGTTCCCGCATACCTTGTAAATAAAAGCATAGGACAGGTTTCGGTTTTTCAATTTTCCCTTTCGTTAAAAAGATATTTACGATTGAAATATTCAGATGTCAAATTATTCACTGGATCGTCAGAACCCTGTACAAAGTGAGTGCAATGAGTTGATGAATATCACTTTGCATTTTTGCTCATTACTCGGCCATTTAACGTCCATTTAACTTGAAATTTTCAATATATCAGATAACAACATTATACATTACATCAACCACTCATCATATTTTACACATGTCAACAAAGTTACTAGATCCCTTTAATATATTTTCAAAAGATCGTTCCTTATTAGTGTAAAACAATGAATTATACTTCAACATTACTAAATATTTAGATAAATCTGAATTACCATACCTTCGACAGTTATAGTCGTGATGAACGGTTCTGATTCTGGAAAGAAATGGTTGCAGTAATACAATTTAGTACAAAACGTATGTGTATAAATCAATTATAAAATATTTGTTTTTCAATTGTTGATACTATATGCGAAGTTATATTCAAATTATTGTTCAAAATGAGTTATCGTTTAAAACTGCTACAAAATCATTACCCCATTGTTGCATTTGAAAGGTACATACATAATAGCTATACACGTTTACAGTCATGTAAATATTTTAAATGATACTGTTCACTTATCCTTGCTAATTCACGATATAAGTTGTCATTATTTTGTTTCACCAAATCCGACTCCCTGGTAAGAACACATCGTTGCCTTTCGACAAATATCTAAGCAAGCCAAACATTAAATTATAACATATAAACTGTAACATGTAAAAGAATAAAAGACGATACAGCGAATTCGGCGACCGTGGGGCAAATTCCGTTTTTATTCAGGGGCTTAATTGTTTCATGGATTGGTTTTAATAGTTATGTTGTCTGGCGCGGGGCTAGAGTGGAATTATCTTCGCGTTAAAATCCTAAAGCTTTTTAATGTCAAATGGCTATCGACGCTCTGCGCAAAACGCGGAGAAAATAGCAAAGAACATTTCATGAAACAAGCCCCTGGGTCGTGCGTAGACCTCAGTGAGCCTTTCAAAAGGACGTTATAAACTTTTTTGCCGCAAATGATTCTGAGCAAATAAGTTTTATTGTGTACTTATAAGGTAACTGTTACATGTTCATTTTCTCTTAAAATGTCTTCAACTAAAATATGAATATATGACAATAACAATAAGATCATTATGCCATATATATATGGCTGGCCTACCTGATGGTCCCGCCTCCACGTCTGGACGTTCCTTCTGACCTATGTAGCATAAAATAAAAAAATGTTAATCGTCTTGAGGAACCATCACCCTAAAGTATAATATTCTTATAAATTAAATGTAATAGATTGAGTAGACCATCTTACTAACAAGTTCAGAAATATTTCTTTCCAGACATGCTGCATAATTGGTCACCCATCACCATACTATACAGTAATTGCTCGCGGGTCTGAAGACGAAGACTAGACTATTGTCTAGGACGTACGCGTCTATCGTGCTTCAATCATCTCCAAACGTACGCGGGTATAGTATAACAAAAACAATTAAAATATTGGAAATAAACACCTTAATTTTCGCATAAATCTCGAAGTACAAGGTCTAGTTAGTGATAACATATCAACATGTTTGCTTAATTTCAGCACTATCTGACATTCATTCATAACGACAAATGGTTTAAGAAATCACAATATTTGTTTTCCTATTGTAGATCATAAACATATTTCGAATATGGAGGTCCACTAAATATCTTCATTTTCTTTCTTATAACTATTTTTGTTTAAATCATTTCTTTATTCTAGAAAAGTTAACATTCACACCAGGTCCACTGTCGTTCAAGACTGTGGCATGTAATACAAACGAATACATACAATACATAATGATATAACTAACGTCATCATACAGATAAATCAATCAACATGATCAATGAAAAGTAAATACATACCCAGGGGGCAAACACCCATTTTTTCCGGATATCAGCTTTTGCCTGTTGTAAAAGGTTGGTGGCCAGAAATGGCTTCTAGGACCTTCTAGGAACACAATCTAGGTGGACAACCTCGCGGACAAGCTGCTCGAAGCCCACAGAATGAGTTTTAAGAAAATCACCCCTACTGTAGCTATATGGTGGGTTTAGGCCTTAGGGGTCATGAAGTCCCGATCTCACATTTTTCATGATTACACCACGATGCTTGATGATATCTGCTTGTAAATTCATGGACGTCTTCCTTAGATTCCTGCGCATCATGTGATACCAAATTTGAGCATATTGCATATTTGGTTGTTGTGAAAAATGTTGTTAAAGCGTGATGCGTCACACACGGAAGTGACATTTTTAATGGAGCGTTTATGTATAAAAAGCAAATATAGTACCAATAATTAAAAACAATGATATGTTTTGATCATTACAAACTAAATGTGCATCAAAATAACTTTAGATATATGTTTACCATGAAATAAACTATTTAAAAACACTAAACAATAAAGAACATAAGCAATACAAACAAAGAAATACATAAGAATTTGAATCTGTTCATGTAATTATTTCTTTAGATCTCTTCAAAATTACATTCACTGATACAAAAATGCATCAAAACATAATAAATTTACTTTGTTAGTGTGCCATGAATCAGACACAATAAGAGTTGTGGAGTAGGGAGGGTGGGGGTCCGGTGGGGGGGGGGGGGGGGGGGGCATGACCAAGCCTTATTGTCAGTGGACTCCACAACAGTATTAAAATGATTACCATTTTAGTATCAAGATGGATTTAGTGTGGTCAGGAGACTAAATAAATAGTCTCTATTTGTAGTTGTCTTTAATATTTTTGAGCTCAGATTACAGGATACTATTACAGCCGTGGATTGTTGTGAAATGTTTACCAAACAATGCTTATGACCTACGATAACAACCAGGTTGAACAATTTAACTGCTGAAAGTATGAAGTGAAAATTGAAAAGTGCCCTTTCAATACGTGTATACCCAGCTAGCCACCTGACGTTGAGCCGATGTCGGAATGTGGTTGCCGGATGTCGGCATATCGCCGTTGGCTCGAGGTTAAAATGTCCGCCAGCCCAACATCGTCACGACGTCATTTTTGTGATATATTGGCATAACGTCATTTTCCGACAATGGCCCAACATCATCTCATGACATGATGTTGGGCCATTGTCGGAAAATGACCTTATGCCAATATATCACAAAAATGACGTCGTGACGATGTTGGGCTGGCGGACATTTTAACCTCGAGCAAACGGCGATATGCCGACATCCGGCAACCAAATTCCGACATCGGCCCAACGTCAGGTGGCTAGCTGGGTACTAACCCTACTTTCTGAGATACGCATACATATTTTGAATGAGAGAACCAGTTATAAAACAAAAGTCCATTATTGCAGATAATAATATGTACCAAGCCAAATGAACAAATACATACAAAACATACAATGTAAATTGTAGTTTCGTGTGAATGATCTTTTCAATTTCTGACTCGCCAACTGATATCACAGATTTCCGCGAATTTTCTATTCATTTCTTAAGTCACCAGCTGCTATCACTAATATACGCAAATGTTCTATTCGTTTTCTTAGTCACCAGCTGCTATCATTGATATCCGTGAATGTTATATTCATTTTCTGTGATGGCCCCAGTGCTACAATCATATCATGGATAGGTAGGTATGCATTATGGGCTGTCCCCACCCACATCTCTGAGAGATCCGTGAGATTTGTTGCACCGTGGTATGTATGACAACGCTGTCGACTCCATCATTCTTGAGACTGTAGAGTGTGTGGAGTATGACCCGTGTACCAGCCTCCTGTTGTGTAGATTCAAGGGCTGGAACTTCCACCACAGATCCTCCTGTGAGGAGCACACTTTTTGTTTCTTCTTTGAATCCTTCACCAAGGTACAGATGAGTTTGGCCAAGAGAAGGTTCACGCTGTTCATTCTCACACCACCTTTCACACAGGAAGCTCAGAAGGTTCGCCTTGTTTGCTGATACAGAGACAAACTCCTGTCGATCAGGAGCTGTGTACTGCCCACTGACTTCATATACCTTGGCTAATTTGGATCGGGTATACCTCTGTTCCTGCTCAGCAGACTTCAGGCTGGCTCAAATGTATCTGTCGCAACAAAAGTGTATGATCTCGGTACCAACAGGAACATCTTTCAGCAATAGATTTGTGTACCGTTCGGCGATTGCTTCAAATGTTTCCCCTTTGTGAAATGACCAGCGCCGTATGGCGCACATTGCATCAACAACAACTGCTGTTTTGTTGTCATCCTGAGGCAAATCGGAAACACATGTCACTTTGGTTTCCTCTTTTAAGACCTTCACCAGGCTAGCATTGGTACCACTTCTCATACTGCCGTCTTCCTTGAACAAAGATGGAGGACTATTACTGCACTCATGCTCCCCTATGAAATCAAAAATGTAGAGTTGTCCACCACTAACAATAATCTGTGTCATGCGCAGTCTGAGTGGCAGAAATACCACTAGCTACCCATGCATCAGCGGCAAGAAAGCATGGCTCAAGAGCAGCATGAAACGAAACACACCTGCAGTGGTAGACTATGGTGACAACCAAGCAAATGCCATAACAGGCGACCTCATCACCCAGGCACGAGAACTGACCATAGATGTGTACACCACCAAAAGCGACCAATTTGAAGATTCTGATCTTGAAAAATTGAGAGCCTACAAGTTCTTGAACAACAAGTCAACTCTCCTGAAGCTGCTGCCTCCCACAGAAGATGCTTTCCTCTTGCACCTAAATAGAGCTGCTCATGCGACCATCATTGACAAGAATGCGCGCATCGCCAAGCCAAACATTCCATCATGTACAGAGTTCGGATGGTCCTTGACTGATGGGAAACCAATTCCAGTGCCATCTACACAACAAGCCTGGCCTGAATTGATGGAAAAGACACTATCGTGTGGATGTGTCAGGGGATGCTAGAAGAACTGTTCTTGCTCAAAGAAGGCGGTTCCATGCTACATAGGCTGCCGTTGTCAGGGCATAAAAACCACGTGCAGAAGGGTGCAGTGCACTGCTATAATGGAAAGCAGTGATAGCAGCAGTGACTCAGAAAATGAATAGAACATTCGCGGAAAGCAGAGATTGCAGCTGGTGACTCATTCGCGGATATCAGTGATAGCAGCTGGTGACTTAGAAAATGAATAAAACATTCGCAGATGTCAGTGATAGCAGCTGGTGACTTAGAAAATTAATAGAACATTCGCGGATATCAGTGATAGCAGCTGGTGACTTAGAAAATGAATAGAACATTCGTGGATATCAGTGATAGCAGCTGGTGACTTAGAAAATGAATAAAACATTCGCAGATGTCAGTGATAGCAGCTGGTGACTTAGAAAATGAATAGAACATTCGCGGATATCAGTGATAGCAGCTGGTGACTTAGAAAATGAATAGAACATTCGTGGATATCAGTGATAGCAGCTGGTGACTTAAGACATGAATAGAAAATTCGCGGAAATCTGGGATATCAGTTGGCGAGTCAGAAATTGAAAAGATCATTCACAGAAAGCGATAATACCATGTTTTGCCGAAACTACAATTTACATTTGATGTTTTGCATGTATTTGTTTGTTTGGCTTGGTAGATATTATTATCTGCAATAATGGACTTTTGTTTTATAACTGGTTCTCTCATTCAAAATATGTATGCATATCTCAGAAAGTATGGTTAGTATACATGTATAGAAAGGGCACTTTTAAATTTTCACTTCATACTTTCAGCAGTTAAATTGTCCAACCTGGTTGTTATCGTAGGTCATAGAAAGCATTGTTGGGTAAATTTTTCAAAACGATCCACGGCTGTAATAATATCCTGTAATCTGAGCTCAAAAATATTAAAGACAACTACAAATATAGACTATTTAGTTAGTCTCCTGACCACACTAAATCCATCATAATACTAATGGTAATCATTTTAATACTGTTGTGGAGTCCACTGACAATAAGGCATGGTCATGCCCCTCCCCCCCCCCCCCCCCCCCCCACCGGGCCCCCACCCTCCCTACACCACAACTCTTAATGTGTCTGATTCATGGAAAACTAACAAAGTTAATGTATTATGTTTTGATGCATTTTTGTATCAGTGAATGTAATTTTGAAGAGATCTAAAGAAATAATTACATGAACAGATTCAAATTCTTATGTATTTCTTTGTTTTTATTGCTTATGTTATTGTTTAGTGTTTTTAACCAGTTTATTTCATGGTAAACATATATATAAAGTTATTTTGATGCACATTTAGTTTGTACTGATCAAAATATATCATTGTTTGTAATTATTGGTACTATATTTGCTTTTTATACATAAACGCTTCATTAAAAATGTCACTTCCGTGTGTGACGCATCACGCTTTAACAACATTTTCACAACAACCAAATACGCAATATGCTCAAATTTTGTATCATATGATGCGCAGGAATCTAAGGAAGACGTCCATGAATTGACAAGCAGATATTATTAAGCATCGTGGTGTAATCATGAACAATGTGAGATCGGGACTTCATGACCCCTAAGGCCTAAACACACCATATAGCTACAGTAGGGGTGATTTTCTTAAAACTCATTCTGTGGGCTTCGAGCAGCTTGTCCGCGAGGTTGTCCACCTAGGTTGTGATCCTAGAAGGTCCTAGAAGCCATTTCTGGTGGCCAACCTTTTACAACAGGCAAAAGCTGACAAACCCCCTTTGCCCCCTGGGTAACAAACTTCTAAGCAATCATGTCATACCTTAACACTGCATTTAGGAGTATATACAAATACAATTAAATTCTTAATTATGTCATTAATGACATAACTGACATAATGTATGAAGTTTATTAGTCTAGTGAACTGCATTTGAAGAGTATGTAAGAATTTAATTACATAATGATAAATATAATATCATAATTATAAAGTTCATTAGTCCAATGACCAGATGCAACCAAATAGGTATGATTATTTATTGTTGTGTTTGCATGCAAGTGATCATGCCTACAAGGAAATGTTTTGAAATGATTATAGAAATTGTTATAATTGTAATGAAGTATACTATTGATATTATTGTCTTCACTTGCCATTTGCCAATGGACGACACATTTCTTTACAACATTTGTATGTTTGAAGACCAAATAAAATATGTATCTATCTTATGCATTTATATTTCTTCAAGACTAGGTCATCAAACGCTCCTAAATTATTGTGAACACATCATAACAATATTGGATCAACAGTGAATCGAACATTATGACGCAATAATGCACCATTGTTGAACGCGCGCATCTGCAATACGCGCTAGCATAGCAACGACTGGGATAAAGGAAAAAACTATATAAAACAATGTTTTTATTTAGCTTTTAGATTTTGTATATATTTCTTTCGAGATATTTTACGTATTGTCTTATTTGCTTTGCAAATTTCCTAGCTCATATTCAGTTATGGATCGCTGGCTTTTTGCCCTCTTCGTGTGCCTTATCTTGCCTAGAAAGGTTAGTCTTGTTTGTATAATTATATATAGGCTACCTATACAGTACAGAAGGGAAATATGAATGAAGGGGAAATTAAGTAATTACATAATACAATATGTCTCGTATGGATCTTTTTTTTTGTGATAAGATCATTTCCATAATTACATAAGAAATGTACGTATTATGAAGAAGTACCTTGTCGAAATGGCAATACATCTGGTTTATTTTTTTCTTGTTTATTGTTTCATCTCCGACAAATTTCTCCTCTTAAAACTATACTTACAGTAATGTATATGAACGATATGATAATAAACATAGTTTATTAATTGTATAGATTTATTTAGAGAAAAATGTATTTAGAAGCTTGACAAATAAAATACAATTAAGTGTTTTACAAAAGTAAAGTTCATGTTTAATAATAATTAATGCAGCCTATGAAATCAAACAAATTGAATTAAATTTATTCAAAAACGAAAATTAAATGAAATGTTATCTTTAGAAATGTTACCCGATTTGTTCTATATGATTTCGCTGTGCTTCGTTTATTCTACAACATCTTAATTGTTTCCCCTTCTCCTTTATTTCCCCCTCCTACTCATCATCATCTTCTTTTTTTCTCTTCTTCTTCTTCTTCTTCTTCTTCTCCTTCTTCTTCTACCTAATTCCCTCCTTCATTTTCTTCCTCTTCTTCTTCTAATTCTGCATCATGTTCATCACATTTCTTCTTATCTATGCTTCCTCCCCTCCTCATCATCCTCCTCCCCTTCACTTCATTTTACTTCTCCGTGAAGGTGTTCGGCACTCTGATATCAGGTTCCGACTCTAACGTGATCCTAGATGCCTTCATCATGGCCACGGTCTGCCTCTGGGTTTCACTTCAAATCGTGAAATGGACATCTAATATATTTGGCTGGAGACACTCTGTGAGTATACAGTCCATCATCATATGGTTACCTGGCCTTATCCCCTATTGTTCGGTTTCTTCATGTGTGTTTGTTTGTTTGTTTATTTCCGAAATCACAACAAATACAGCAATGAAGTGCAACGGGGGAATGACCCAATTCAGCAGAATTAAAAAAGACAAAACCGCTGTTCTTCCTTGGAGTCCTTCCTAAAGTCCTTCTTATCAATACCTCATCATATTGTTATTGTTTTTCTCCCAATATGTATAACTTATATTCAAACATACATTATCTAATGACCGATGCATTCGGCTCGCAGCAAAAATAATAACTTCATACAATCAAGCTTATGCTTCATGTAACAAAACGTCAAATTTTCACTTGATAATTGTCGATTTTCAAAGCTTTTGTTTACCATGTTTAATAAATGAATTTTACATTACCCATAATGCAAATACCCCTTCGTGTTGATTCGAAACAAAATAAAGGACAATAAGCTTTCATACACATAGTATGCAATCTATTACAGTATTTTCTTTTGGATCTAAAACTGTTGTTACAGTTACATAATTAAAGGGATAGTTGAGTTCTAGTAAAGAGAGTACAGTTTTGGTCAAACTGAATTTTAGTAAACAAAACCTGCACCATAACATTACAAACTAATACTTATAACTCCACCATGCTTACAATTACAAATGACTTAGTGAAAAGCCTGTTATCATTCAAAAAGAGCCGTTAAAACTCAAAAGGGCGCTCTCTAACCACTCATCAGTTTAAACCATTTTGAAAAGAGGAAGCATTTTTTTTTAATGTAACAACAATATATTTTGTCTAGCGCCCTCTATACCAAAAGTCAACTATCCCTTTAAATTATTCACATAATCTTTGATATTATTACGTTATCAACCATGGTATTATTTTAAATTTGCACAGTCTCGGATGACAGATGGCAAAGGCGACTATGGACAGAATCTGACATCGTCAGCTTATCTTCCTTCGAGTCCACCATCTTCTGCTCCTCAGCCACCAAGGTGTCGTGGCAGACCGAGGAAAGCCGCGCGGTCATCCAGCGGCTCGACTGTGGACACGAGGTCATCCTCATCATCATGTATGATCACCAGGAGCATGAGCCGAGCTATGGTGGCAGCTGCGCAAACGATCACGAGTCATGGTGATCGTGAATTATTGATGCCGCACCAGCAGCGGAGTGACCGTGAGCCCACTCGTATGCAGCACCAACATATTCCTTTAAATCAGCGCGGCCTGATTGACAACCATATACCGGGCGTCACCGTCAAAGTCCTCCTGGTCGAAATATTCTGGTTGGTAATCATCTCCGTGTGCATCGGGGCAACCGGCCTCGTGACCACGCACCCGACCTCATGGCATTGCCGCGTCGTCATCTACAAGGACCTCGACGTGACATTCACGGAGTTTGTGGCGGCCTTCTTCTTATACGTCATACTCCGTGTTACCATGTTCATCCAAGGGGCATAGGGCATGTGGGGCGTTTGTATCCCACAATCGCACCCCATCCAGATACTTCCATGCTGTCTTTGAAGTGACATGCTTCGGTAGAATTCGCTCGGAGAAAAGGAAATTAGGTAGTCCTTGACATCGCTCGACAGACAAAAATAAGGTGGCCGTTTGTTCAGGCATCGACGAAATCCTCAAGGAGCGCCATGGTTGAACTGAGAGGAGGCGTGTAGAGGGTTGGGGTTAGAACGTCATTACCATCAGTGACACAAGTTGTTTGTGTGGACGCCAAGGAACTGATAATACTGTGTGTGTTGCACTCTGTATTCCTTCCACCTAGTACGCTCTTCAGCATTGTCTTCAATATGTAGGCCTATTAGATTAATCTATTGAATCTTACCTGGGAAAATAGTATACCCGGCAAATCTACAAAAGGCCCACTGATGAAACGAGATAACACTCTCACAAAAACGGTAGGGATGAGGTCCAAGAGCTAGACTGCTAGAGGAGCTACTGACATGGACTCAATTAGAGGAATATGATACAAGCCAACGATACATACAATGTATTCATGAATGCTAAAGATAGTCCCCGACAAAGTCATAATCATGACATCATCAGATAAAGTTCTCAGCTCATCAGACATGATGTACGTCGTTCCGTTGACGAGATCGAATCAGGAAGCGTAATTAAAAGCAGACGCCATCTCTCACTACATTCATGTCCATTTCGTGCCCGGTATACATGATCGTCAATAATCTTCTCTTGAGTCCTGAGTATTGACTGAGGTGATAGTTGGACCTTTGGCAAATGATTACAGATTCAAGCGAGCACGCTGCTCTGAAAACAAAAATGACTCCCAAAGGAGCATACAAAACGGGACCACACAATGGCGCATCAGGCGGGGAAAAATAATACTGTCTATCATCACCAGTATACTATGCTGCAGGAGCTGCATCCTTATTTATCAACTCAGTATGTTATGGGGTGAGAATTTATACAGGAACTATAACGTTAGGAAGGCGCCTTTTACTTATGTCAGTCTTGCCACTACACATCTCTTAAGGCCCCGTCCCATACTGAGGATTTTCACGGCGACTCGCAGCGACTCGCAACGATTTACTAGAACGAATCGACTCGATTTAGCCACGGTTTTGGGCATGGGCGTTGCGACTTACGTAATACCTATTCATCAGGAGGGATGAATGAATAGATCATCCCCCCAGTTGAATGGGTATCAATGACAGATCTACGCCCATGGTTTTGGGGAAGAACCGATACGATGTAATACGATGCAACACGACCTAAGCGATTTTCTCGACGAACGTCAAATCGTTGCGATTCGCCGTGAAAATCGTCAGTATGGGACTGGGCCTTAACATCTGATTTTAATCTGGCCGAAGCGAAAAAATCAATTGTATTGTCATAATTATCTTAATTCTAAAGACCACCAAACAAGTGCAACAAATTTTAATTTTTGCATCAGATATTCTGCTATATTTCCCCAATAAATTACATTTATTTTTGCAAGATGTTATGTATGGACGCTTGTTTTTCTTATCCCTAACGTGTATATTTTCCAGAGTCGATGTGAAATAGCATTTTTGGTGACACAGCTGCATGGAAACAGAAAACAAAACAACCGTTATACATGTACCTTTGTCGATCCCACGGGTGCTCATACACTTTAAAGTTCGGGACAGGCCCATCAAAAACACACCCAACACACTAACACATAGCACACAAAACTTTTTATTTATCATACATGTACTTTAAACATGACAAAAGAGGGGAATGAAATTTGGTCAAAAGTCCCCCCCCCCCCATCCCTCCCCCCTCAATAATGTTCCTTCGCTGCCACTCAGCTTTATCAATATTTTGATGTATTCACCAAGTTATAATCATTAAGTTTGGGGAATCGTGTATCAACGGGCTTAAAAGATAACACAACATTATACAGCCCCACCCAACGTAAAGGGTTATAAAAAAAAGGGTGAAACACCTCTTTTTTAACAAAATCTTAAAGTTGTGCGCTATCCAGTGAGTGAGTGGTAATTTCTACTTAATGTTTTATACATTGTAACAACATGAATAAACCTTACCATTGGAATTCTGCGGTGATGCTTCCGATTTGTCTGCAAAAATAATAACAACAAACAAATTAATTGAACAACTGAAATATATTGTTTTTTGTTTTATTAAGATTCACGAATGCATCGTGTCTGTGATAAAAACATAAATCCATTCATTATGCATGAATCTATATTTCGTGGTCTGATTTCGCTCTTGTTAATGCAACCATGACGATTGTAGATACGTGTTAATTTGCTCCTACTTCTTTTCATGCCAGCGTTTACCTATATTAAGGTATCAGTTCAGTTGATTATACTAGTAGATAACAACACCAACAATAACAATAATGTTCTGTCTTCGACGCTCGCATAGGACCACTACTACTCCAATCATTGGACACACAGTGTGGCTTCGAACTCGGGACCTCAGCCAGTCCCGATTGGAAGGCACGCGCTCTACCAACCTTGCCACACCACGTCCACGTTAAAAAAAATATGTGTAGTATACTTTAGACGTATTACTTCTATAGGCCCGGTCACATATCAACAGATAGCGTAAATCCGTTCGTCTCCGTTTGTAAGCGTCTCTTGTCCATTCCTTGTCAGGCGATGTAATGCGTTCTATCCGTCGGAATATTTTTAGATGAAGTAATGGAGATGACTTTTACCACCGGGAAATTTGATTTTGCAAATGGTCTATTAGTCGGGCATGCGTTTAAGCTATCCGGTGATATGTGACCGCGTCTTCAGTAATGAACTAACCTGTAGGCCGTTTCCTCCTGAATGACTTTCGGAAAGAATTTCGAAATCCTGTTCAATACAAACAAAATTAAATTAAACTTTGGATCAAATGGTAATCAAAGAAGGCGGTTTATGAATCACAACAAGTTTAGTTTGGAAATGTTCTGCTTTATTTGGTTTCATCCCACGCACAACAAATGAGTTCTTAACATTTAGAAGAAACTGAATTTAAATATAATACATAGATAAAATAAAACGAGCAGAGAAATGTAAGCACCGCCGGGAATCAAACACGAGACCACCTGTGGTCTATATATGAACTATGGTATAGCAATCCGGAGATCTCTGTTTCGATGCCCGATGAAGTCCAATAATTATTAAATAAGTTCATATGTCAGGGAATTTCTTCAAAAGGTGGAATTACTTACTATTGTAAGACCCCTTCATCTTCTTCCTAGCACAGCAAAAGTAGAGAATAACGACCACGGCAACGATCAAGATAAGGACGAAGATCACTATCATCGCAACTGCAGACGGGAAAGATAGGGTCAATGACAAATGTTGGAGAATAATATATTATTCAGATTGAACATGGGCTGTCGGTGACGGAGCGCGGGAGTGTGAGGGGCACAGGGGATACGTGCCCCCCCACCCAATAATTTTACCAAAAAAATACAAATTACTGAAGATGAGCTTTTTATTATATGATTTCAAACACATAACGGACACTGACTAGAAATGTTTAAAATGATTGAAATGGCTTCACCGGGAATCGAAAAAGCTTCATCACTTCGTGTGATCCCATGCACTTTCTTTAGAAAATATGATTTAATCATTCTTGGGTTAGTGCCCGGATTACACAGCTTCTGACTAATCGAGAAATGAAGGATTTCATGGGAACGTCCCTCATTCAATGGTCTTTGTGCCTCCATGGTTGAGCATTGTTCTATAGCAATCTGGAAGTCTATAGAGTTTATTTATCAAGCTTATTTTTTCTTTGCTCATTTTCAATCATATGAAACATTTCTTGTCAGTTTGTTTGTCAGTTTCCTTTACATGTGTAATCAAAAAAGTAAGAACAAAAGGAAAAAAAAGTTTGTGATTATACGAGCTATAACATGACTCCTATAATAAACATACATTTATTTATTTGTTCATATATGTTTTACATATTAATTCGTTTAATTATTAATTTCCTAATTTATATATATAAGTAATTTTTGATTATACATGAAAACTAAAATACACTTATATTTATTATGCAAACAAAAATTACATGATCAATGATAGCATATTTAACGGAATTAACCCACCGAACCCTGCGCCTATCCCCTCATCATCATCATTAACAGGTGGCAACACGGTTGTCATGGTGACGATGACCGTGCCGGCTGCTGCAGCTGATACGAGGACCGCTGCTGAAAAGCTCTCTGACACCTCACCAGTCGCACCGATCCCAGAGGCAAAGCATTGGTATGAACTGTTGCTTCTCTCAGCCTCAATGGTCACCGTCTTGCCCTTCGTCCCAACAGGATTGGTCCATTCTAAAACGGTTGCCGTGGTTACCCTTTCTGATGTTGATTCCCGCTTGAAGTAGAGGTCAATGGTCGGGTAGTAGCCCGTTATGGTGCAGGTTATGTTCATAGCCGCATCGTCCGTTGTCAATTTGCAGGGACTGGTGTCTGGATCGCACTCCTCGATGATCGGGGGTCCTTCTGGGGGTGCTAGAGTATGATCGAGTGATGAAGACATATTATTTCATACTTCTTTTTCAATTCGATTCAGTTTATATTCCAGATACCGATACAAATCATCAACACATGACATTCTCTACCTACTTGGTAGAGAATGCCTTTTGCTGATGATTTGTATTGGCCTTGGCAAGGCGTGCCTATACTTGACATGCATGACTAAAGTAATAATGTTCTATACAAATGTGTAAAGAGGAACGGTTCTAATTAGCCATGCATACCGAGTCGTGGACATGTGTTGGTCGAGAATGCCTAGCATGTGATAGACCACCTGCTATCGATAGCATAGCTTTCATTGTTTGCCGTAATGTCTAAACGACCATTCTTCTCTCAGTCGATATATCGCGGCTCTTCTGAGTGATATAATAAAATGTCATTGCAATCACGTGACTGTGTTTAGCCAATCAATGACGCGTATTTTACTAAGTCAGATGATATAACAAACTATCATTACAATCACGTGACTGTATTGTGCCAATCAATGACGCGTATTTGACCAAGTCAGATAACATACATGATATATATAAGTAGGATATAGAAAGAACATGTGTATTTTATGATCGAGCGTATGGAATTTATCGTGGAATGTAGTCATAGACTAAATAGACTCATACAATTATTGTGATTAAAATTGAGCAAAGAAAATGGGATTCCAACGGGATACAATTATTATTACATATTATAGTTTAAATAAGAAGCATTTAATATGCAACGATATACTTTATAGCGAACATGACGAATATAATATGTTATTGTATTTTCTCACGCACGAATTACCATAGACTGTCAGGTTTGTCTGCCCCCTGAAGACATTAGATGAGACCAGTTCAGATACCTCGCAGAAGTACACGTCCTCGTTGTCGATCCGGACTTCGTTGATGACGAGTGAGAAGTCATCCGTGATGTTATACAGGTTGCTGTCGTATCCCGTTCCGCTCCTCTTCCCGACATCGTTCGTCGTGTCAATAATGACCAACTGGGAGGTGGGTGACGACGCCACGTGCTTGCTCCAAAACACGGCGTACGGGTCCACGGTTAAATGACATGGCAACATCCCACGTGACCCGAGGCGGAGTTTGATGAATGACTCTGTCACTACCTGTGCGTCTTGCGCTAGTGCTACAAAGGCGTGTGAAATAACATAATCATACATGATTGTATTTTATATTAGGCGTTTGAGGCGCGTGATGGTAGACAGTTTTGAAGAGGTCCATATTCGGGGTATTATATATATACAACAACTTAACTTTGTGCGAGACCGTGCCATTTCCGGGCAAAATCATCATCGGATTCTGCTCAAGCTTGTGTCTTATTCGGGCAAGAGCATATCATACTCCACTTAAATAGACCAACGCACATAGTTCGCCCACGGTTGATTAACAGGTGAAATATTCTCTATGAGGAAATGTGAGTTCTTATACTATACAAAAAAGAAGTTAATTCTCATTGTGATTTTATATAGTGTGCAGTAGTCCATTTTAAATGGTATGCACCATGTATAATACTTATGAAATATATAATATAATGAAAATCACACTTACCAGAGTGCGTGAAATGCAATAGCAAGAACCCCGCCATGAAGGACGTACACAGTCTCGAGGAAGCCATGTTTGCAATCAGATGTATATATAGGGAACGAGGGGAAGTTTGACAATGAAAATACTATTTTTAACGTCACAATTGCCAGTTTTGTATCAGGCACATCAGTGGAATTCGGCCCGAAGATCAAAGTTCGATGAGGCATGTATTCTCTCCAAACTTAGCCAAGCGTGAGCACTATTGACTTTTATCGTAAAATATATCTTGGTTTGTATTGTTAATAATTATTGTATCGCGGTCCGCGTTGACGAATCCCAGTCAAACTCATGCATGTATGAAGTATATAATACAAAATGCTACTGAAAACTGCTTATCCACTGAAATAACGCCTGTATAATAAAATGGTATAGTTGATACGGGGCCTACATTTTCGATCCAAGCAGAATCTTCTTCAGAGGCTAAATTTAGAATATAGTACGTAACTTAGTGATTCGGACGGTATAGTGCATGTCCAATTCAATATGTTCATGCTGTACACTATTCGTCCTCCCTTTTCCTTTTGATGTAATCAATTATCATCAAATGGTAACTATACATCGCAGGTATGTATAATGTACAACTTTAGAAATATGTGTTTCCAAACCCTGAATATCACTATGCAAACATATTAATATTGAATCGTACAGTGCAAACATAATACAAAATAACAAAAAAACACTCGAGATAAATAGAGGGGTCTTGCAAAGTGTACCAACTCTTCACCGTAGTCTTTGCATTTTATAAATTGAAGGTAATCATTGTGTTTGGGAATACTCAAAAGAAATGCGTGTTTGAGATTTAAGCTGCGTTTCCACTAGAGCGAATTTCCGCGGCGAATTTCCGCCGCGAACATTCGCACGGACCAAATCAGTGTTATTCATATATTATTCATATATATTATTCATATTACATCGCGAATATTCGCAAGCGAATTTTTTTAATCACTCCTCAGAGCGATTTTTTTAATAATTCGCTGCGAAAAAAAAAATTCGCCGCGGAAATTCGCTCTAATGGGAACGCAGCTTTAGAATACCGTCCATAGAACCCTGCGAATAATAATAGCAAGTATAACTTTCTTTTCATTCTCGTTCTATATTCTGTCTTTCTATTTCTACTCTGATGTTGATGGTTCTACATGTCGCCGAGTTGTTTTACCGCATAATGTGTTGAATCGGTCTTTGAGATGATACATAAATATAATGGTAAACGTGTTGAGGCGTCTCTAAAACAGATGTAGTCGGACGAGCACATTTATTTACAGGGGGCTGATCCCGGAACTGGTCTCTGTTGCAGAAAGAGATACAATCGATTGAAGTTAAACTTGTTAAACATGTGTTCTGAATGCGCAAATCTGATTGGTTGGAACGCGCAAACTATCTGACTTACAATGAATTGTAACTTACAATCGACTGTATGTCTTTCTGCAACAAGGCCCTGATCTTTTACCAGAATATAATCCTTTCATTATGCCCGAAAATGTATATTTTCCTAAAATGGCATCATTTTGTTCGAATATTCACCAACTTGAGCGAATTTTCCCGAAAGTGACTTTACTTGGCACTATTAAAGGGGAAGTATAGTTTGGGTAAGGCTGAACTTTCGTAACCAAACCTGGACAGTAACATTATAAACTAATGGTAATAACTCCACCATGCTCGAAATGTATAAACAATTACAAACGACTAAGTAAAAAGCCCGTTATCATTCAAAAAGAGCCATTAAAACACAAGAGGGCGCTTTCTTAGAAGGCATTGGTTTCACCCAATTTTCATACAAAATTATGTAGGTGATGTTTTATTGAAATAATGATTACATAGAGAGATCATCAACAACTATTTTAAAAAACGCTTTTGAAAATTTTTGAAAGAGTGCAAGCATTTTTTTTTATTTTTTGAAAAAATCATCTAATTATTTGGGCCCCAAATAATTATGAGATCATATATATTTATTGATATTTCAGCCGTTTCTGGGTCGATTTTGACCAAATAAAGTTTATTCTGCCATTCAAATTGCATGTTCTCTTAAATTCGACACTCAGTTTTTCATTACCTCACAACAAATTTGTGATGTGCAGCGCCCTCTCTATACCAAAACTAAACTACCCCTTTAATGAGAGAGGATTTGGCTTAATTATGACATGGTTTGCCCGAATTGAAGTGCTTTTTGTTGATTAATTTGGTCGATAGAACGAAACCGTATGCACAATGTATATCCGCTCACAATGTAAAGCTGGTGTTTGGATTTGGGGTTGGTAATCAGTGTCATATTTGCCTTTTCAACTCGCTCGACTAAATTTGGCTGAAACGGTGGGATAAATAGCCCCATCTACGACGCCTCTGTGTCTGCTGATCTACTGCTCAATCACCCGGGTGTGTATGTGTCACCACTGCCAATGTGTGTTTATAGTCAAACTTATATAATTGAAATATCTATTTTCGTAGATGTATCACTTGTTTAATAAAGGGAAGCCACATGCTGGCATTTTTGCTAACGATTACCATGATTCTGGGAGAGCATACGTTCTGTCACTTCTAGTCGCTTCCTATAATCAATCTACTGCTCACTGGAGGATGCCATTTGTGTTAAACAATCCACTTTAAATGAGGTTGAATACGGACTCAACAAAAGTGGGCTAGGTAACTGTTGTTCGTGCCTCCGCTCCTATGTCAGTAGTTACCTACCCTGCTTTTGCTGATTCTGTATACAACGTCACAACATGGTGGTGGTTGCAGTGGTTCCAAAAGTTATTGTTTTAATTTCAATATTACTGATACCCAAGAAAGAGTTGCAATCGAGTGTAAAGTTTCACAAAAATGCAAGTGATACATCCACGAAAAAAGATATTTGAATTATATATTAATATGACAAAAACACAGTAGCACATGCACACACCCGGGGTGATTGCGCAGTACTAAGAGCAGCAGGCACAGAGGCGTCGTAGATGGGGTAATTTCAGCCCATCGTGTCAGCCAAATTTAGTCGAGCGATGAAAAAGCCCGTTCCCTACGAATTTATGAAATCTCCATAGACTTTGTACACAACCCACTCGGTTCCCGTGGTCAAGGGGTTAACACTGACAACCAACCCCCAACCCAAACACCAGCTATATATTGTGCAATAAGCGGATATGATTATTATAATTATTGTGTGGTTTCGTTCTATCGAGCAAATTGATCAACCAATTAAAAAGAATCTCAAATTTGGGCAAACCATGTCATAATTGGGAAGAATGCTGTCTTATTAATGCCAAGTAATGTCACATTCGAACAACATTTTAGGAAAATATAACGTTATTTTTGGGCGTAATGGAAGGATTTTTTTTCTGGTTAAAGATCCGTACCGGTCCGGATCAGTCCCCCTGTAAATACATGTGGCCATTTGACCATGAATGGGACTATTACATCAGTCTATTGAGACGACTCAACACAAATCACGATTAAATTTGTGAATCCACTCGATGTCGACCACGCTACGCCACTGCTGAGAGCACGGGCGTAGACATGACATTGATACCCATTCAAGTGGGGGTGGGGGGGGGGGGGATGAGCTATTCATTCATCCCCCCCCCCCCCCCCCAGTTGAATAGGTATTACGTAATTAACTCGCTACGACGGGGCTGAGAGGAGCATAAATCTTGTCACTTCTAGTCGCTTATTTCAAATCAAGCATTACTCCGGGGTCATTGAAATAATCACACATAACTGCCCACCGGAGGCTGCCAGTTATTTTAAAGGGATCTTGTTACTTTGTTGCTAGTTCAAAAAATGAAGGAGGGTTGATAAAATATGCATTTCTATTCACATAGTCCACAATGTGAACAATGGAATTTCACAACTTTGTGGATAATTGTGAACAGTAGAACTTCACACACTGGCCACCCTGTGGATAATCTCCTTAGTGTGCGTAATATATAATTTCATATTGTGGCAGGCCACCTTGGGCGAAATACTTATCCACAGTGTCAGATATAGTGTATATACATTACGACAACATTAACCAATTTCGGTCAAACAAATAATTATAAGCTGAGAGAATTTATTAGAATATCAACATTATGAGTTTGGGTGTAAGACAATGCATGCAATTATTCAAAAATAAAGTATCCAAATTAAAAGCCGTACATACAGAAATTCAGTAAGATTGGATGGTAAAATGCAATACCCTTTTCAATATTCTATGCTATGAACATAAATTGATAATCATTGATATAATCCACATAAATTGAGCATCTAAATAGAAGTACAAATACACATGCAATATACATGATAGTGCATTACAAAATAAATGGATACGACATACAAATATTCTTCTATATCATGATATACAAATAATACACGGTGCGTTGTGTAAATGCATCGCACGCGAGGTTTTGTTAGATGTGTGCAGTGCTAGTGCACGAGGCGTAAGCCGAGTGCGCATGCATGCGCACATCTAACAAAACCGAGAGTACGGTGCATTTTATGACGCACGATAATAAGACCGTAGTAGTATTTGTTTTTTTAAACGAGCTCAACCACGGAATTGTTTATTTTGCTGGATTATTTTACACAGGTTGCCACAATTAGTAACGTTAACCCAGTCTATCTACTCTCTAGAGTGTGAATTTATATACCATTCATCATCACTACTGCACTCACTGGCTGATTTCACTCTGCAGCAAAATGCTCTGAGTCAAATTCACCAAATTCAGTTCAATGCGAATTTGCCAAACAAATTTCCGTAAAAGTGAGAATTATAAAAGGACTGTATACATTTCCATTCCCAAACTTAGTAATATCAAACAACATACCATATAATTTAAGAAACTGCCAACATATATTTACTACGGAACAGATAATTTACAAAACGAAGCATTTTCCATCTTGTTCACGATCACTTTCGCGAGTTTTTTATTCGATATAACTATGTAAACAAGCATTGTGACGTCACCAGCCGTTCCGAAGCACTTACCGCACGGCTGTGCATGTTGGTGAAAAGTAATCAATGCCCACGTGATCGATTTCAGCCAATCACGTTACTGAATTTATCGGAGCCGTATTATAAGCAATATTAATAGAACATTATCGTATACAGTTGGACGATATATGAATAAATGCAATCTAATCTAAGTACCCTAATATTACTAGAGCATTACCTAAGGTACACTTCCGGACGATATATGAATAAATCTAATCTAATCTAAATAGCCAAATATTACCAGCATATTACCTAAGATGCAATGTAGGACAATAAATAAAATACATTTAATATAATCTAAATACACAATAATATTACTGGAGCAATACCGTAGATACATTTTTGTACAATAATTGAATAAATATATTCTAATTTAAATGTATTACAGGGTTGCAATTATACATTTAAAATGTCTACGTCTTTCAAAACTTTGCCATTTCAATTTGTATAATAATCCGTTCATTTGTATTTCGAATTGTCATGCCATTGTACGTGCAGACTTGTATACTACCTGGATATGACAGATTTACTCCCGACTTTTGACAGAACAATGAAGCCATGGTACTGAACAATACTGTGTCCCAGTCACACATACCGTAAAACTTCGCCTATAGGCGCTACTATCTCACAGTATTAGCAGGTATTAATCAACAGCCCCAGCCGCGTCCACAAGGATCTAGTATAATGAATATGTATCTAGCCCTTTGTCAACGATCTTCGAGCAGGTCTTAATGAATATTCATGATAGCATAATCATGTAAAGTTGAGACAACCCTATTGAACCAGTACCGCCTATAGGCGAAGTTTTACGGTACCTATACAGCCCTCCCGTAAGAGCCACATAGGGCCACGTATTGGTATTGTGGTGGAATGCAATGAAACGAGGCTGTTTGGTGGCGATTTCATGCCTATTCCGTGGCAACTCGTGGCAGTTCGTAACAATATACGTGACAGCGCTGGGTATACGGGCTACTTACGGGAAGGCGATTTCGTGCCTATTCCGTGGCAGTTCGTAACAATTCGTGGCAGCGCTGGGTATACGGGCTACTTACGGGATAGGAAGGCAGAACTGAAATTTCTAAATTTTCACCATTTTGCCACGACATGGCTTTAGATACAGTGAAGAGAGTGTGGCCGCGTGTCTAACGAGGCTAGTTCGTAGCTATTCCGTGGATATTCTTGGATTGTCCGTGGCCTTTACGAGGCCCTGGTTTTACAGGGTGTTCACGGCGCCGTAAAATAATCGTTATTTAGTCTTCCTTTAATCGGATTTCCGTGGCTATACGGCACAGCTTTACGGGTATATGTGACTGTGGTAATTATGAGCATCATATGCTTAGATTGATCGGTATTTTGCTGTAGCATAATTGTTATTTTATAGACGTATCATGGAAAACAATAAATTGATCGTCTTAACGAGGTGATCCTACAGTCCGGTGGCATAAATGATTGACGTGATTACCCATTAATTACAATCAATAAAATAACCACTAATTCATTAACACAACCCTAACCCTAACCCTTACACAATAAAACTGTTAAGAGGACGTGCTTAACAAAAAGTATCATTATACGTAAGGCTTAGAGGATGGTCCAAACATTTGTAACTTAAAAATATATTAAGCTTTTTTATGTGCACTAGATTACACCGAGTCAGAGTGTATTTCGCACAGTGCTAAAGGCTTTCGCAACATGACAACGCGCGTCTGATTTACGAATTCGAACTCCTTTAAGGGACAGGCCCTCTTTTTGCAAGCCAAATTTAAAAAGTTGCGAGGTTATTGTATTATATGAAAGAAAATGTCATTTAATAGCATGCCTGAAAAAATTAGGGTTTGAAATCTCTTTTTCGTGGAGTTATAGACCTAAAACTAATAAACCATCGTCCAACGTTTAATTGTGCATTATACGTGTATTCACCCGGTGAGAAAGTTCGCACACGGATTCCACGGAGTACCACATCGCTATGCGTGACCCCTACGTGACCCGCGCACAAATAACAGCGGCATAAGCGGATACTAAACAAAATAACCAAACCTCGTTTAAACTGACTACAATCCCCATGTAATTATGTATTCTTAATTTTTGAGATCTTTTTCCGTGACATACCTTTACAAATGTCGGCTTCACAAAACCTTTACAAGAATAAGTACAATATTGTTGTAATATTATGCTAAATCAGTTAAACTCCTTTACTGACCAATATATAGTTTGATGGAGGGACGCATTCGTTTTCATTCGTAGAATCCAAATTACAGGGCTGTTCGATCTGATGTGTGTGTTACATTCATCCCCATCCGTCAACTGGAAACTGTTCAGACGTTTTGTAAAAGAGGGCCTGTTCGTTTAAAATGCTCGCACAGAAAGGCGTCGTGTTTTCATACGACCGCTGTGGTCGCGGATTTTACCCGGCCGCAGCATTAGCCTGGGCAGTACCAAATCTAACATATGGCCACCATATTTTGGATTAGGGTAAGTGTCAGTCTTGTTGGCAGCCATATTTGTAAAAATAAAATTTAGCATCCACAAAAAATATAATATATTATTTGCACCTCGGACAAAATCTGCTAGCGGAATTTCCGCCCGGACTTATCCCGCGGCCGGACTATTCCCGCTCCTACACCGGCATATGACGCATTTCCGAACGTGACGCCTCGACAACTTTGATAACCTTACACTAACGAATCTTCGTAAAATGAATCTTATAAGGACTGGGTCTGTTGGAGAAAATACGAATAGCTGGGATGCTTCTCGGTGCACCGTCGGGCAAGGAAAGCTTGAAGTCCTGGAGAATGTACGTGGTGAACATGAACAGCAAAATCCGTGTGAAATGCTCCCCAGCGCACCCCCGTCTTCCTGTTCATTAAGAAAGAAAGGAAATCATTCTAGGTTAGAGCAATTCAACTGATTGCAGTTGATTGGTAAAAACAAATTAATGAGTTGGTGTTTTGTTAATTTTTAGACGTTACGTGCATGTCAATTTAATGATTATATAATCAACTCATTGCCTATACGACAAAAACCGGAGTGAACCGGTTGAACAATCTTTCCCTGCATTATGAGCCCTGGGTTGTTTGAGCCTCATAAAGGTGCTGTCACATATCAACGGATATTGTAAACGGATGCCCGACGGATGGACAATTTGCGAAATCAGATTATCCGGTGGTATATGGTGACAGGCGTCTTAATTGCTTCATGCACAAACAAATCCGCCGTGTAGAACGCATTCGCCGAACAAGAAACGCATTCGAACGGAGACGAATGGATTTCAAATTTGGCTCTCCGTCGGACGTGCATTGTGACAAGGGCTTAACCAGTGACGTTAGAGCATTTCCCAGTCGGGGGAGCGAGGGGCATCGATGGGGTCTTTATATAATTTAGACCCAAAACATCATATTACTTCAATAAATTCTCCGGATGGATACATAACACAGAATGATGGAGGGAGCATCGTGGAATGTTTCTCTCCCAGAGATCTTAAATGCTATTGAGGGAAGATTATTAGTTCTGAGACGAAGTCGAGGCACTTATTGTCATCACGAAATATAATTTCAAGTCCGAGGGGACATTCTATGATGTGCCCGACATGCGACAACCCATTTTACATTCTGTTATCGTATATGACTTAGTTTATGGACAAAAGTAACACATCTTTACACTTAAAAGGGACTTAGTAACATTGTCCAAATCCTCAAAATCCAATTGAAATTCTAGCGGTTCCCTCATAACTAGTTGTATTCTTATTAACAAAAAAAGCACGGGACAGGTTTGGGTTTTTCAAATTTCCCTTTAATATTTACGATTGAAGTTTTCAGATGTCAAATTATCCAACGGATCGTCAGAACCGTGTACAAAGTGAGTGCAATGAGTTAGTGAATGTCACTTGGCATTTTTTCTCATTACTAGGCCATATAAAGTCCTTTTAACTTGAAATTTTCACACGACACCCAATGGACATATCAGATAACAACAATATACATTGTATCAACCACTCATCGCTTTTTGCACATGTCAACACAGTTACTAGATCCCTTTAAGCCTTTCTTAGCTCGATTCGAAAATGTGGCTTTTCGAAGTGGTTATGTTGACAAGTCAAAGCAAACGGAAGGAGATACGCTGTAGTGGGACTAGATCAATAACGATATCAATGTTCTACTGCAAACTTAACCTCACCGTAACCAAACGGCATTGCCTCCAGGTCTCTCTTTAAAGCCCCAGAGCTGTCCAGGAACCTACTCGGCCTGAACTCCTCTGGCCTCTCCCAGAGCTTCGGACTCTGCGCCAGGTACCACATATTGGTCGTGATGACGTCACCCTTGGAAACGTCATATCCACCAAGCTTACAGTCACGTGACGCCAAGTGAGGAAGATGGTAGTCGAGTGTGGGCGTGAATCGGAGGCTCTCCATGATGGTGGCTTCGGTCAAGGGGAGATTGACGCGGTCCGTTGGCAGTGGACGCCGATCGTCGCCAACCACTGCGCGTATCTCATCGCGGACCCGATCCTAGTCCGCGGTGTGGGCCGCCATGTTGTGCAAACACCACATCAGCGCTGTAGTGGGGGTCTCCCGTGCAGCCAGAAGGGTATCCACGAAGGTAAACTCGAAATTGAAGTTGTCCCGTTCGGTCCAAGAACCCTGATAACAAAGCAATGTCCAAACTAACCAGATTAAAACCAAAAAAAAAGGAAAGCTGGGCTTCGCCGGGAAACGAATTGTGCAAAGCAAGGTTAAATTAATTGCAATTCCTACAATTTTCGGAGCAATAATGAGACGAGTTAAATCGCTCTCTGTATTATATTACACGCATCCAGGTATCTATTAATGTTGTTGTCGTATGCAAAAATCTGAAGAAAGGTTTTTAGAACGGTTTACTTTAATCTGATATGCCTACTGAGTGAAGTGTGAACATTCAATGGTATAAATTAATGTCATGTGACCTAGCTAACTCAGTGCACTCATAGTGTGTATACTCAGTTTAAATTCTCCAGTGTATAATGTCATTGTCATATCAAAATACTCTAATCATGAAATATATAATTTCAACGAAAGAGAAATTCGGAAAATTGAAACCTGGTCCATGCTTGTATTTCTAATACTAATGCAACAAGGTATGTGCGAACATGTTATACAGTTCTAGGTAAGTTTTGTGCATTTTGACAGTTTTTACTACATCCGCAATGAGCGTATCAACATTGAGGCTTCGTATATAAAGAGAAAATCGTCCTTTATTTATTGTTTTTCTGTGGAGAAAATTGTGAAAAGCGCCCCCTCTGATAATTATAAGACGGCGCAGTATTACATGGGCAGTTCTTGTGGCCTTCTCCGTCAAGAAGCATTCGATGAAGTTTGTCGGCTCGTCGTCATCCTCGGGATCGAACGTAGCCGATCGACGTCGGATGGCCTCCTTCACGAAGTCGTACAGCACTCTGTATTTTTCCTTCAGTTCTTTGATAGGCGGCAATGGCAAACTGGCGAAAAGCTCGACCGTGTTGAGGAGTCGCCCGCTATCGAGGAGTTCGTAGATTCGATTCGTGACTTCGACCAAGTCTGTAAATGAAAATACATTATTTAGGTAGAATCTCGGAAGTCTATATATGTACGAATAATTGAAAGGTCTTAGTTATATTATACAGTTGTTAGCTGGTGGTGGAGGAAAAAGCACGGAATGTTCCACTCCCGAGGGATTGTAAATGCTATTGAGGGAAGAGTAAATAAGTCCCGAGACGTAGTCGAGGGACTTATTTTCTTCACGAAATAGCATTTTAAATCCCGAGGGGAACATTTCATGATTGTCCCGACAGCAAAGTTAACAACTGTTTTATCATCTGATTGGCCGGTTAACAGTGCCATGTAACATCCAAAAATATTACATGGCAGCTGATGTACTGTATTTACTAAGTCAGGTGATAAATATATATATTATACATATACAGTATGTATACAGTATGTTTATTGATTGTCCCGACAGCAAAGTTAACAACTGTTTTATCATCTGATTGGCCGGTTAAAAGTGCCATGTAACATCCAAAAATATTACATGGCAGCTGATGTACTGTATTTACTAAGTCAGGTGATAAATATATATATTATACATATACAGTATGTATACAGTATGTTTATTGATATTATGTTAAACACAAGGGTATTACATTTCTAATGTCGAACAATTCATTTTACCCAAAATAATTTTACGGACCAGTAAACATGACGTCATTCTGTTAGTGGTTCCGCGATCATTTTTTTTTTCTAGAGGAAACTGTTTAATACCCAGGGGGGGAAACGCCACTTTTTGTATGATATCGGTGGACTTTTATAAAAAGGTTGGGGAGCAGAATGGGTTCCTCGTTATACTGAAGGTGCACAGCTTAAATCATATTGTACAAACTTGATAGTTCGTTAGAGCCCGGGGGGGGGGGGGGGGGGCACTCGAATTATATTTTGACGGGGTGTGCCTCACGGAATTCTGAAATGGGGGTCTTAAGAGCTGACTACAAGCAACATATAGGGTCTTTGGAGCTACACAAACCCTGAAACGGGAGTTAAGTAGTCTAAGGAGCAGACTATAACTACCAAAATACATGGACTTGGAGCTACCAAAGACCTACGGAAACCCTCAAATGGTGGTCCAAGGACTGAAGGAGCCGACTAGAAGAAGAATAATGGACTTGAGGTTACTCAACTACCTAGCCAAGTCATTCCGGGGGTCTATGGAGCGGCAATTTTTGAAAATCGGATATCTTGAGAGCGGCAATCGGGTGTGTAAACGGGGGTAAGCGGTGTAAGCGGTACATACCCGTCTTAGATTATACATGAGTGCCCCCCCCCCTCCCCCCCTTCCCCCCCCCCCCCCGGGGTTAGAGCCCAAGTGGTCACGATAAGTGGTATTTGGACATCCGGAAGATGCCTACCAAATTACATCAAACAGGTCAGAGGTGTAGATCGAAAACATGAGAGGGTCCATGTTAACCCACTCCTCTTGCGTTGCTATACTTAACTGTTGTAATTATCTAGAGTGCGCTTCGATCAGAAAATTACCTTTCACGGAAGAGAAATTCCGAAAACTGTTCCATTTGCCCACTCGTAATACAATTACGAGCATGGTGGCTTAGCGGTTAGAGTGTCCGCCTCATGCACGGAAGGTCCCTGGTTCGGACCCAGACCGCGGGACCGGTGATACCAAAGACTTTAAAAATGGTACCTTCTGTCTTTCTAGCCAGGCACTCGGCATTTATAGAATGGAGAAGGGAATGTTAATAACACGAGTTACAAAAGGACTGGCCTCATCATGTAGCTTTCGCTACATTTATATAGTAGACGTGTGGCCTAATCGGAGATAGGCGCCGCCTTATGTGCACAAATTGGCACGGGAAGGACTTTAACTTTTTGTAATACTATTACAGTGATAACCGCTGGGCTTTTAGGTAAGTTTGTGGATTTTTGACAATGTTACTTTATCCCATAAACCATGGGAAAAAACACGATAATGACATATTTACGATAAAACAATTGTGACCCACGGGGATACCTATGATTTCAGATTTAGGATGGTTGCCACTGTGATATGGTTAAATGAGTGGCAAAATTTAATCCACTATTCCCGCATGAATATAATATAATGTGAATGAATGCATGAACGAAAATCGCACGTTTATTCCGATGTTCTAGGATTTCCTTCCCCTTTAATTATTTAATTGTAACATAAAGCATTTAGGGGGCAACATACACGCGTATGTACACACGCACACACAGACGCACGCGTATACACATAAATTTCATACATACAAGCAAACACACACATGCACAAGCACGTTTAAGCAAAAAGTTAATTTTGTATTCCTTTCTTCAATTCCTTTTCAAGACATAATTATATAGAAATATCGTAAAACAATGCATGTATTCACACACACATACACAAAACACACATACCCATGCACCTAGCCACCAGTCTACCCTCCACATAAGTATAGTCATCACACAGACAGGCATAGGGCTATACCATGTGACGAATTTGAATGGGAAAAAACACGAAATTGTTTGAAAAAAAGATGCGATGTCTGTGAGATTGATTGACAAATAACGAATTAGAATGATAATTGACGATATTGAAGTTGTGAATTTAAGTACAAATCTATACAAATTTAATTTTTTTAAAGCGTTAAAATGAATGGGAAAACCAATATTACACTACAAAAACTAAATGTTACCTTTAATCTCTCCGTCGTCGTATTCGTTTCCAGTGATGATCTTGGTGTTGATGTTGGTGATGGAGGTGTCGATGAGCGGCTTTGGATCCAGACCTTCTCCTCCCGCCTTCTCGATCTCAGCAATGACACACTCTTAGGCATCGCCGATTATTACCTCCAAACTTGTTGATAAAAAGAAAGAACGAAATCCAATCTCAATGCAAAAAAGTTGAAACCAAAGATTTCCATTTTTCAATCGGAGATTTGTTATTATGCCAATCGTTTTGTACAAATGAGTCCATCAAGTTAGCTCAATTTGAAACATAGTAGTTCCACAATTGTTGTTATAATCAGGCATCTAAATGCAATAAACATTGAAAATCAACGTTTTCTATTCCAGCTATAGACCATTTGCAGACTACGAAGCCATGTCCATTTGGAAGAACTCTATCCACAAAACTTGCTTTTCAGGGAGATCTTACTATATTAAACCGTCGTTAACCCTTCCAACATCAGCAGTGACAAATCGTATTGTACTCTTATTACATCAGTATAACTCTTAGCAAGAAGACGAAATGTGCGCAATGAATGCCCATCGCCAATTTCAGCGCAAATACGAAAATCGGCACAAATGGGTTTTTCTATATTCGTTTACAATCATACATAATTCGAGGTCCGCTGAAGGGAAACGTGTCAAACAAAGCATATCGAAAGGCACACATTATGCCCTATATATGGCACCAAATAACTTATAGATGTTTCATATCATGACATTTTAATTATTGTTTTCATGCTGTATCATTCTTTTTGAGACATGCTGTAATTAGTTACACTGTTACAATCATGTATTGTATATCACGTTTATCACCTAGATTGATAGGTTCTGTACATATTATATTCATCGTTGTAATGATTGTGTACCTAAAGGGTGAAGCATCGATCGTTCTGAAGACACTGGCTAAGAATCGGCGTAAGTCCATCCGTTCGGCCCCGTTAGTAAAAACAACACCTGTGAAAATTAGATTAAGTCGTTAGAAATAAGAATACGATGCCTCCAGTGGCGTAGCTTCGGGGGCACGTGCCCCCTCCCCCCAATCGTTTGCCCAAAACTATACAATACACAGGTGGAAACCTGTGTAAGAATAAAGACATACATAAGGGACCGTCCCCTCCCCCCCCCCCCCCCTTCATTCACCCATCGATCCGACCACGCTATACGTCACCGAAATTTGTATTTAGCTAATTGGCAATTGTTCATCTATTTACAGCTCATTCATTCGATAAAGTCAGCCCAAATTACTTACCCGTGTTCTTCCTTCCCGAGATCTCATCAGCAGCCATGAACGTCAGCCTATTGGACATGTAATGGCTGTCGTGAAGGGCCTCCTTCACAAGGTCCATATCAGCCAGGATATGGAAGCGTGTGTTTAACAGTCTGAAGGAGACGATAGGACCGTACTTGTCGGTCCAAGAATCAATCACTAGGTACTGTTCTCGCTTGTCGAGAACCAGGCTGAGTAGGCTGCCGAGTATCGGGATCCCTGCTGGTCCTGGTGGGTAGTTCTTCCCTCGGAAGAGGTGGGTGATGAGAAAAATTACAGAAATGGCTAGAAGCGACAGTGCGAGAAAGGAGCTTAGAGTTAGGGCAGCCATGGTTGCCTACGGTAACATCCGAAACCAAATAATCTGACAGTGCAATATGGTTATATCTACAATTAGTATGTCAGTTTCCAACACTAAAAAGTATGCCGACTGCATACAGACTATATAAAGTGGTCAACTTTTGTATTGCTTGTTTATACTGAGTTTCACCTCCAATGTAAATAAATCCAAACACAATTATGAGCAAAATCATAGAGACAGGAGCCAGTGTTGGGGAAATGGAGAGGGAGAGCGAGGGGAAGAGAGAACAGTGCACTACCTATAAATTGATTATGGGGGATGTTTCACATAGATCCTTAGTTGAACATAACTCTAAGTTGGACCTAACTATTATGGAAAGATATTTGTAGCCTTGCAATACAATATTATTCAAAAGCAGAAATGCAAGTTTTTTAGACTTTTCAGAAATTTTACATCAAGAACATGAAATCCCCTTGATAATAGAAAAAAACAAGGATTTGAATCAACATTTTATGCTTTTTAAAAGAAATTTAACGAAATTGTTTCAAAGAAACTGACGGCTTTCCATAGTTTCCAAGTCCAACTTAAAGTTAAGTTCAACTTAGGATCTTTGTGACACACACCCCTGAAATGGTAGAGGCGCTGATGATTTCACGTATCAGTGCAAATGGCAGATAACCAATTCATCCAACCGCCATTGACCCGTGTCCGCCCGACCTACATCTAGTCGAGGTCACAACTCCCTTTATTTAACAGTTCATAGTCCAACTAAGATCGGACGAAATGAAAACCTGCAAATTTATCACATTACACAAAGGCATATATATCGCGTATACGAGCTTTCAATATTAAATTAGGTATGGCAAAGTTATGCGCAATATGAACACTCTTTCACTGACCTGTCATAGACGGACAACATATCATTTCTCGATCAGTCTACGACGATTAAAGGAACTAAAGCGTCTAGATGGCTTAATTTTCACAATTAGGCTCTCTATATGTAATTTTTCCTCAAGAAAAAGAATTTGGCGGTCATTTCCCATGAAATCAATCAATTTGGGGGTAATTTGTAAATATCTAATTGTCCTGGGAACGCCCCTTTTAAATCGCCAAAATCGATTATGCTGCCCGCTATTGGTGTGATATCATCTAAAGAACTTCGCCCCATAGTCTGTACACGACGCCTCTCTAAATTATCTAGTTGACGTAATCTAACAAAAGTCGATGAAGTGTCAATCAAGCTGCTGATTTTGGACCCTAAATGTGGGCGGGGCGTAAACTGGCTGCTAAGTGAGATTTGGCATCAGAAAATTAGTGTTTATTTTCATGGATTTTTTTTCTGCAGACCTAGTTTACAAGTCATCAACTATGGAATAGGTGCCAAAATACGTTGTATTCTTTAGTTCCTTTAAGCTTCCTTTAAATAAAACAATTTTTGAAATGTGTTAGGCCTGCGTCACATATCCAACGGTCATCGGCCGAATTTGAAACCCGCCAGCGTATTTTTCGCTTGAAAATCTACCCTCATATTGGACGAGGCTCAGGCCCGGGGGGGGGGGGGGCACTCGAATTATTTTTTGACGGGGGTGTGCCTCACGGAACTCTGAAATGGGGGTCTTAAAGAGCTGACTACAAGCACAAAATATAGGGTCTTTGGAGCTACAAAGACCCTGAAACGGGAGTTAAGGGGTCTAAGGAGCAGACTAGAACTACAAAATACATGGACTTGGAGCTACCAAAGACCTATGGAAACCCTCAAATGGTAGTCCAAGGAGCTGACTAGAAGAAGAATAATGGACTTTGCGCTACTCAACTACCTAGCCAAGTCATTCCGAGGGTCTATGGAGCGGCAAATTTTGAAAATCGGGTATCTTGAGAGCAGCATTCGGGTGTGAAAACGGGGGTCTTGTAAGCGGCACATACCCGTCTTACATTATACATGAGTGCTCAGGAGCCCTTTAAACGCTAGTGATCAGAAATGGCCAGGCGCCCGTCATACCTGTCAGTAATCAAACGGGAGTCGGGCGAAGCCCGCTTGACAAAAGGACGCGCGCCGTCAGAGTTTCGGTCGATGATCAATAGGTCTATCGGGGCCCGCCCGACATCCGGGCGACGACCGAGCGGGCTTCACCTGACGGCTTGCCTGACGTCATCCGACAAGTCCGCGCCTAGAATATATATAGGACATTAAAAAAGTTGTACACATCATATTTCTGAGGTCAAAAGGCAGGGAATAAATTGACCCCAGGGGTCAAATTCCTGAATTGACAGGAAGAGCCCAACCGGAGCCCGTAGAAGCTACCCGACGGCGGCCCGACACCAGCACGGAGCGCGCTCGAAGCACACCCGTCTCATGCGGGATACGGGATGGAGGGGTCGTTTGAGTATCTTAGGGAGCCCGTGCGGCGGTCGCACAGCTCTGCCGACCTCGGTCCGTATTTTTAACCAAAAATGGTATCGATTGCCGCCCGAATATCGATCGAATGTTTGCCGATGCCCAAGCGTTTTTCGGGCGATCAGTTTACAAGCTAGGCATGAATGGGTGGCCACAACCGGGCGCGAATTTTTAAAATGTGGGGTGGCAACTGGAGATAAGCAGTGAGCAGTGATGTTGGGCACAGTTTTCAGACCTTTAGTGAAAACTGTGCATGATACATTTACTAAATAAACCGCTACTCAACACTTATTATG
Organism: Echinarachnius parma; assembly: GCA_037951105.1. Lineage (NCBI taxonomy): Eukaryota > Metazoa > Echinodermata > Echinoidea > Clypeasteroida > Echinarachniidae > Echinarachnius > Echinarachnius parma. Next base: position 75,885 of record JBAMJV010010649.1, on the reverse strand, counting down.
GCAAAAGAAAAGAAGAACAGAGGATTCGAACCCATGTTATCAAGAAGTGTTGAAGTCGACAGCATGACCATTAGGCCACGTAAATTGCCGATGGTCAGAACGGTCTCCTTGTGATTATAATCCTCAAACTCACCCAACCCCTAATCTTAGTTATGAATAGCCCTTGACGTACATAGCTGCTTATGAATAATTCATCAATCTCCCCACGGTTTAAAAATTCGCCAACCGGGCGGGGGGGGGGGGGGGGGGGGGGGTTGTCATGGCCACTCGGCCCCGTTACGACACCAATCGGACAAGATCTAGGTCGGGCAAACAAGCATGACTAATGCCGCTGTGAGCGTACGAAAGGGAAATAAAATGAAAACAAAATGTACAATATCGAAGCAGCGAAAACGGGGAGATTTTAAAGTGGACTTCCATACGATTTCAAGCTTCTAATGATTGAAAGACAGATATTCTAGGTCAATAAACACAATTTTGTATGAAAAAAGTATGATTGTGGGTTCTTATAATTAGTTTTGAAATTCTAATGACACAAATCACGAGCGAGCTTGTTCTATCCCACAATGCACCAATTTGTGACGTACGACCCTCACTATGCGCCTATCTATGTTTTTACACTGCAGCGAATGTGTTCTTTTGATCGGACCAATACAATGCTCGATCATAAATAGTTTAGTCCACGATGCGCCACTCAATCGTGCCTTTGAGCATTACTCCATTGTTGAACCGTTTGAAAATACTTGCCTGCCCAATATTGTAACACGTTTGGCTTTCATTGGAATTTGAATAGACAGTAAACGTCCTGTAAACGTGGTAATTTAATTTGCTGGCTCTGCATGACCGGCTATTATGAATGACACATGCAGTGATAACAATGCAGTGGCACCGGATTCAAGCCTACTCAAGACATTGAGCAAAGTGAGGGTGCTACGTAAGGGTCTCATGATTGTGTGCGGTAAATTTAATTATTTCCTGAGAGTTAATGACATTAGAAAAATCTCTTAGATATCAACCAAAGAGAGTCAAATCCTGAAAATATTCAAGCACATCCCTAGATTTATTTCCAATATAATGTATTTTGTTTTAAATCGTCCGGAATTCTCCTTTAATAACGTGCACTTGTGCGATTAGTCAGCATTGACCTTTGCCCTCATAGTCGTTTTCATCATTTTGTTTACATTTCAATAATGCAGACTTCCTTCTATCATCAATGTTATCTATAATTATCTTTAAAAAATAAACATTTGTGTAATAGACTTCATGCCAGGCAAACAAAGTTAAAATTATCTCCATCTTCTTATCGACAAGTTTCCAGCAAATAATCAGCGAAGCCGCGGAGAGAAGACGGGGTGAAAGCGTGGATCCTCTGCAACTACTCGACACCTCCATCGCCAACATCATCATCAGGATCGTTACCGGAGCAACATTTGAAACTGATGATGAAGAAATTCAAGGTAAAAATTGGCGTCGATATCTCCTGAAAAATGTAGGGATGGTCGCGTTCATGTTTAAAGGGATAGTTGAGTTTTGGTAGAGAGGGCGCTAGACTACTTTTTATGAGGTAATGAAAAACTGAGTGTAAAATTTGAAAGAGCATGATATTTAAATAATAAAATCATCTTTGTTTGATCAAAATCAGTTCAGAGACGGCTGAAATATCCATAAATATAACAATTTGTAATAAAGCTGGGGCCCCAGGTTTATTAGAGAATTATGAACCAGCCGTTAAAATTTTTTTTAAATGCTTCCTCTTTTCAAAAACTAAAAAAATAGGTATTTAAATAGTTGTTGGTTATTTATCTATCTAATCACTATGTCAACAAAACATCACATGCACAATATTTTATTCAAAATGGTTGAAACCGATGAGTGTTTAGAGAGCGCCCTCTTACGTTTTAACGGCTCTTTTTGAATGATAACATGATCTTTACTACGTCATTTGTAATTTTGTGTTCCTTTCTAGTTCTAACTATTAGTTTGTAATGTACTAATGATGCAGGTTTTGGTTACTAAAATTCAGTTTCACCAAAACTGTACTCTCCTTACCAGAACTCAACTATCCCTTTAAGATACATACAATGTGAATGAACACAATAATTATGTTCTTTGTTTGTTTAAGTGTACGCGCACATACGCACGCTTTCTCGCTCGCACGCATGCACAAACAAACACACACGCACACACACACACCCACACACACACACGCACACACCCACCCCCCCCCCCCCACATACACACACACTCACACGCACACATACTCACCCACTCCCACTGACTGTCAGTGCCCACTCCCAATTGCATCAGCAAAACACAAGACGACACACTGATCAAGTGTAAAGCCTTGCTTGTCTTCATATTTAGAAAAGAACATCATAAATGTGTATCACATCGATTATAATTCCGTATTTATATCCCGGAAATCCCTCGATCTCTCCATAGGTTTGATTAAAGCCGTAAATCGTCTCTTCGATCTGATGGGTACAGGGGGAATAGTTACCACAGTCCCATTCCCGTCTAAGTTGCCAACGCCGGCTGTCTACGAGATAAAGGCAGGGTACAAACGGTTGTACGACTTCGTGAACAGCGCCATCAGACGCCGATCGGCTACCTTTAACTCCGATGACGATCAGCCGACCAACTTCGTCGAGTGCTTCCTGAAAGAGAGGGCCACGAGAACTGCAGCAGTGAGTATCATCGTATCGTCTTTCAGAGAACTTAATAACAACAACAACTGCTACTACAACTACACTACAACAATATCAACGATAATAACAACAATAATAATACTAATAATAATGATAACAATGATAATTTTAACAACAATGATCATGAAAAATTCTTGTATACTTATTTACTTTCTTAAACCTTTTTTTAAAGGGTTCTTGAACCGAACGAGACAACATCAGCTTTGAGTTGACTCTTGTGGACACGCTTTTGGCCGGATGGGACCCTTCCACCACCACGCTGATGTGGATATTGGGCAACATGGCGGTCCACCCCGCGGAGCAAGAACGGGTCCGCGACGAGATACGCGCAGTGGTTGGCGACGATCGGCGCCCGCTGTATTCGGACCACAGTAATCTTCCCGTAACCGAGGCCGCCATCATGGAAAGCCTCCGATGCACGCCAGTCGTCGACTTCCATTCCGCCCACACCGCGTCACGTGACTGCAAGTTTGACGGCTACGACGTATCTGAAGGTGACGTCATCACGAGGAGTTCAGGCCGAGTAGGTTCCTGGACAGCTCCGGGGCTTTGAAAAGAGACCTGGAGCCGATGCCTTTTGGTTACGGTGAGCGTCGTATATCGATACTTGTATGTCTTTGCCAGGAAGGCTTGAGGTATTGTTTCCATACGTCCATCCATGTTCTTTCAGGATATCTCAATACCCAGTTGAAGCTTAGGTCTGGTGCCTGTATCCATCCTTAAAGGGATAGTACAATATTGGTCAAATAGAATTTTACTATTTTAAAGTGGGGTCATGAGGTCAAATGTTACAGAGTTCATAATGTATTTGATAGTTTAAGAACTAACTGATATATCAAAATTAAACTAACTACTTGTAGGTAAACTGAAGAGCAGATTACCTATTTTTATTTTAGGGTAATGTGAACGATAATCATAGGTCGAAAATCCCATTATATATGCGTATTAAAAATAGCTTTTAATCGTTTTGTTTCATGGACCAATGGATAGATAAATATTCAACTTGAAAATTATTGCTTTTAGAATTATAAGGGGTCGTGCAAAATATGTACTCGTTTGTTTAACCATTTCCGTTCTGAATATTTTCCAATGAGGCCTACCAAATTATATTCTTGGCTGTAGGCCTACATCATCTTGAAAAAAAAACCTATTTATGGAATTTCGCGTACATCGTCATGAAAAAGACCCTATTTGTCCATTTTCGCGTGCAAGTAAATAACGCGTTCTCATGCGAAAAAACCCTTTTCACTCGAAATTGTGAACGTGTCCACGGTCAATGTGTAGTGACACCACCCCGGGCAGGTCAGTAAAAGAGTATTGTTTAACTCCGCCAGGCCTGCATGATTATAATAATATCGGTAGCTCGTATAGTATACGCGACATATCTGTTATCTGATAATTGTGCAGGTTTTCATTTCTTCCGATGTTAGTTGGACCATGAACAGACTGTTAAATCACGGATCCTACTATACAGGGTGACCCAAAAAAAACGGAACGGGGCACTTCCCAAAATAAAGTAATACATGTATTATGTCCATCGGATAGAGTGTCTTTTCAAATGAACAACGATACCAAGAACAGTCAATTTGGTCGTGTAGTTTTTGTTTTAGGGCCCTGTGAGTGACACCATGTCAGGTTCTCTTTTTTGTCAATTTGTATTGAGCCAGCGCTTGATGAATTGCACGAACCGCCGTTCATATCGTTGAGCATCGCGCACTATTGTTAGTGTGCACTCAGCCGTGTGCCGAGAGAATGGGCCTGGTCGCTGAATGGTATTACGGGCAAGGAGTGCGGTTAAACTGGCATTGACTAGGTCGAAATCGACATAAATTGGCACCTGACATGGTCTCACTCACTGCGTCCTTAAACAAAAACGACCTGACCAAAATTACTGTTCTTGGTATCGTTTTTCATTAGAAAGGACACCCTATCCGATGAACATAAACATTGTGGTATTATATTTTGGGAAGTGCCCCGTTCCGTTTTTTTTTGGCCACCCTGTATAGGGTCCATTGCATGGTTAAATAAAGTGAGTTGTGACCTCGACTAGATGTAGGTCGGGCGGACACGGTCAATGACGGTATCTACCATATGCACTGATTCGTGGCATCATCAGCGCCTCTACCATTTCAATTAAATTTGCATGAAGTGCGTTGTTTTCTCTTCCCCTCTTTCCCGTTTACCCAACCTCGGCCCCTCTATATATTATTTTGTTCATGATTGTGTTGGCATTGGAGCTGAAACTCAATGTAAACAAGCAATACAAAAGTTGACCACTTTGTATAGCTTGTATGCAATCGGCATTCAAATGAATACAAAATGCGACATGTATGGATGCGTTTCTGTGGAAGAGAAATTGAGCACCAATAGATATCGTTTGGAATTGAATACAGTACTGGGTGATTTGGGGAGTACAGTAATTGACAGTGACAGTACTCTATTACACCGTCTGATTATACCGATTTCACGTTTTGGTTTCGCATGCTATAATATGTGGAAAATCATGGCTGCTCTATCTCTAAGCTCTTTTCTCGCTTTGTTGCTGCTGGCGACGTCCGTTATTTACCTCATCATCCGCCTCCTCCGAGGAAAGAACTACCCACCAGGACCAAAAGGGATCCCGATATTCGGCAGCCTATTCAGCCTGGTTCTCGACAAGCGAGAGCAGTACCAAGTGGTCGATGCCTGGACCAACAAGTACGGTCCTATCGTCTCCTTCAGACTGTTCAACACGCGCTTCCACATCCTGGCTAATATGGACCTGGTGAAGGAGGCCTTTCGCGACAGCCGTCATATGTCCGATAGGCTGACCTTCGTCGCTGCTGATGCCATCTCGGGAAAGAAGAACACGGGTTAGTATTTACAGGCCGACTTTCCTGAATATATGACCTTTCAATGGGTGAACGACAGTAAATATTAGCAAACAAAATCTATTTTTATGGACTTCTACCCTACACGTGAGCCTTGCAGATTTCAATAATCAGTGTTGGATGACTCGAGGCCGGTCTCGATGCCGGCATTGCCAGCCTCTGACTCGGACTCGAAGGTCGCGGACTCGATGACTCGGGCAGAGTCCAGCTCGAGGCGGGTCAATGTTTGGCTGCATGTTTGTCTGTATGAAGTGATTCCTTTTAATCACTTGATTGAGTGTTAGATCAATTGCCTTTGGTAAAGAAAAGGAATAAATACAATAAATTTAAAAAAAAGGAGTTGGACTCGGACTCAGACTCGAATGGTCTGGACTAGGACTCGGACTCGGACTCGGATGGTCTGGACTCGGATTGGGTGGACTCGGATACAACACTATCAATACTATCGGTAACCTAACCAGGCGGCAGGCACCGTGCGAAGTAACATAACACCGTCGTTAATAGTTATAATATATATGTGTTGATTTGTTTTGTCGTGATGTAGCATAAATATTGCATGGGAGGATCAAATTTCACTCATCTTCGAATCTAATGGTGCAGTGTAATACAGAGTGTTTCGAAAAAAGCGGAACCCAACTTCCGCCAGCAGTATCTCGTCTAATAAACACAATTATGTTTATGGCAATATGTCATATGAAAGTTGAATTCATGATCTTTCGTTTGATTTTTTTTTGTTTTGTAATAGTATTTTATTTTCTCTCAAACAAATTTACAACGTAAATTTACAATACAAATCATTCATATAAGTACAACAAACTAATTGTGTACAGCATTACATATACATATACAATCTGTTCTTATACATATAATGATAATCATAGTGTTTGAGAAAAAAAGAGATCTATAGTAAAACAGAGAAACAATAGCGAACTAACAGAAGAAAGATAAAAAGAAAAAGAAAAAAAAGGGGGGGGGGGGAGGCGGTAGTAAGAACTCTGTACATGGTGTCTCTGTGTCATACCCTAGTCAGAGAGTGTGTTCCATTTTCTATAATGAATTTGCAATGTTCCTCTCTGTTCAGCTATCTTTCTTTCTTCCTCTTTATTTTTCAATAATGTATCTTTAATATCTTTTATAGTTGGAGGATAATCTTTCGTTCTACTATTAACAAATATCATACTTTTTATCAACAATATAACATGATTTAATAATTGATCTTTTCCTACATTACTAACCTTGATTCCTACATGGACCCCTTTCCAATCTATATTTATTAATTCTTCTAAATCAAACTCGTTACCGCAGTCTACCCAGATCATTCTTACTTTTTCACAAAAGTAAAACAAATGTTCATATGTTTCCTGCATTTTATGACAAAAAGAGCATAAATTACTATCCCCCATATGAAAAGTAAACATGTGTTTCTTTGTATAAATAAGATTGTATAGTAATTTAAATTGAAATTCCCTTAGTGAACTATTAAGCGTGGATTTTCGGGAGCGTACAAAAATATTTTCATTATCTTTTCCAAAGACATTATATAAGTGTTCTATGTTGCGAACTGCAAAAGACTTCTCTAATCTTAAATTTAACAAATGATCATATATATATTTTGAAGTTATATCACACAATGAATAATCTTTTCCACTCAATCGAAACTCCAAATTCAGTGCAGTATCTTCCATCACATTATAATCTCTACTTAACAATTGTTTCCATATAAATGGTATATTTTCAAAAATCTGTTTCACTATGTCAATTTCTGACCTATCTAATCCTAGTCTCATAAATTCCTTGACAGATTTTATTCTTCCTTTGCTATCGACTATATGATGTATTTTATAAACATTTTTCAAAAATAATGTTTCATTATAATAAATTTGTCCATTAATTCGAATATATCTATTATTAAAAACAATTTGATTCCTGCTTCCAGTTTCTTTTAACAAAAAATCTTTTGAACCTATCCAAGCTTCTAACATTTCCCTGTAAAAACCCGGAAGTGACAAATTCAATAAATCAAATGAAACATTACAAAAGAAAACCAACAAACCTCCTGCTTGTCTAGTCAAGAATTTAAAAACTCTTTTCCATCCCATCATTGATTCCCCCTCAAAAAGTCTCTTAATCCACATTATTCTCTGTGTCCGAATAAATAATTGAAAATCAATCATTTTTAGACCCCCTTTTTCGTAATTCAAAAAAGTAACTTCCCGTTTAATTTTATCTTTTCCATGCCACAAAAAATCAAATGTTAATCTATTCAAATCTTCTATTACACCTTGCGGAATTGGAGTGAGTGAAGATACAAATATTAATTTAGAAATCACAAACGTCTTTATCAATTGAATTTTTCCCATCAGGGTCAAGTCCCGCTGTTTCCACCATATTAATAAATGTTTAATTTTACTTAAAATTTCTTTATAATTCATTCTTTCTCGAACTTCAGGGTCCATAGAAAAATATACACCTAATATTTTAATCATCCCAACTTTTGTACCAAAAGGAGTTACAATTTCTTTTCCATGAAGAGGGCCTAATAACAAAACATATGTTTTGTCTCGATTAATTTGTAATCCCGATATTATAGCAAAAGTTTCAAATTTTTCATTTAATTTTATCAACGAATCTTTATCTTTTACAAAAAGCGTCATATCGTCTGCGTATAATACTTGTTTAATATGTGCATTTCCCAAAATAAACCCTGAAATTTCATTGTCGGTCCTAATCGAGCGTGCTAAAGTTTCTATACATAATATAAATAAATAGGGTGATAAGGGGTCTCCCTGCCTTACCCCTTTCATAATATTAAAATAACCAGTCGATACATTGCCGTTAAATACACAACTCTGAGCGCCCTTGTAGAGTGTACGAACCCATTTACAAAATGAAGTCCCAAAACCAAACGTCTTTAACACATTTTGCAAAAAATCATGAGAAACAGTATCAAAAGCCTTTTTAAAGTCAATGGCTAATAAAAACCCTGGTATATTATTTGTTTTAGTATAGAAAATCATATCGTCTATCAATCTTATAGCCTCACCGATATTTCTCCCTTTTAAATATCCTACCTGATCCAAAATATGTTTCGATAGCGTCATGCATGAATGAATATAAATGACCTTAACTGATTTATGTAAAAAGTAGCTTGCGCACAAGAGTAGAAATTTATTGTTTAATGCAATGCAAATCATGAAACAAAGACAAAGTCAAGTGATATTTCATAATATTTCTGTATTCATAGCTTGACATTTATTCAACTTCAAAAAGAGTTCAGGGTCCATAATTATCCCCAATGTCCTTCCACATGACCCGCTTGTCTGTCCGCACAGGTTTGTGCTCGTTTTACCATGGATCTCATAGCCCGTCTGACCACATTCCCCTGCTGGCACAAGGCATCGAACTCCCTGATGATGCGATTGCGGATGTCAATTATCAAGACTTATGTATCTTTCGGCTGAGTGATGTAGACCTTCGTCTTCATATGATCCCAGTGGTGTCCGAATGGACGTTCTCCTCTCAGAACAACCCTTGTTTAGATTCAGACTAGTCCCTTCCATTTCATACTTCCTCATATTCCCCCAAATTGTGGATATTCAGGGTGTATCACAATCGGGGAAATTATGGTTTAAAAGTCTCAGCAACTTGCTGGAGACTCCCAGAGCAATTCCACTTAATGACTAAAAAAGCGCGCTGTTCAGTGGTCAGTTACATGGTCATTGGTCGGGCAAGGCACTGATTTAGAAAGTATCTCCATGTTTATTTGTGTACAGTTTAAGAACGATTAAAACAATAGGATTATAAGACAAACGAACAAAAGGAACGGTTTCAATGAACATTATTTGCGACTGTGTTGATCAGTAGATCTAAATCTCGTGCGCAAAGCAATTATGCTAATTCAAAATGTTTGCAGTTTGATAACCACAAGCTCAATAATTACGAATATGGTATCATATGAAAGAGTAATAAATTATATTTGCGATGGCATATTGCGATAAACATAATTATGTTTATTACATGAGATATTGCTAGTGAAAGTTGGGTTCCGCTTTTTTGTAACCACTCTGTTTATATAAATCTATACGATTCGTATCTCTAATGATTTTATCTAATTACCACACAGGTGTTGCTTTTGCTAACGGGGCCGAATGGCAAGACCAGCGCAGATTCTTCGCCAGTGTCTTCAGGAAAGTCGATACTTCAGTCATCAGGTAAATGACGAACAGTAACAAAACCTCCCATCATAGTTATGAGACCCGTTCCAAAAAGTATATTTCACCAAAGCGTTTTTTGTTCGACTCTTCCAATCATATATTCCAATCATAAATATTTTAAAACTGAAAGAGAAATTCGGAAAACAAAACATTTTCCATGCTTCTATGTAGTTCTATTAATAATAAATATACAAGGTATGGAAGACTGGATAGATGTCCAAATAACATTTTGACAATATTACTAGATATGATATGCGGCATTAAACAACGTTATACAAATAATAGCAATATAATTATTAGCATTGTTCTATTATGCACAAGTTTTCAAGCAATTATCGGTGATGCCGAGGAGTGTTTGATTCTGGAGATCGAGAAGGCGGGAGGTGAAAGCGTGGATCCTCAGCTCCTAATCAACTCCTCCATCGCCAACATCATCATCAAGATCGTTACCGGAGCAACATACGACTCCGATGATGAAGAGATTCAAGGTATCATACTTCAACTATTATCCTTATTACATTACATTGCATTACTTATACTACTGCTACTACTACTACTACTACTACTACTACTACTACTACTACTACTACTACTACTACTACTACTACTACTACTACTACTACTACTACTACTACTACTACTACTACTACTACTATTACTACTATATACTACTACTACTACTACTACTACTACTACTACTACTACTACTACTACTACTACGACTACTACTACTACTACTACTACTACTACTACTACTACTACTACTACTTATCTATTATATTAATACGGTAAGTTTCAACCCCCCGAATCGCCTCCCACTCGAGATATCCTCACCCCGAGGATTCGGCGACTCCCCGACCGTCGCGATCGAAGGATATACGTTTTGCGGAGGACAATAAGGCATTCCCGCGTCGCTCCCGCCCCGTGGTCGTCCTCCAGATCGAAGAAAAGGGAAAGTCAGCAATGTCAATTGCCCGTTTAAAAAGCCGAGCATTGACTAACGATTTATCGCCGTAAAAGTATTTATAAGAATATAAATTGGAGTAGATAAAACAAATAATATATTGAGAAAGCGTTTTAGATATAACACGTT